>JACXGM010001420.1:17952-48628 GCA_016801145.1 Umbra pygmaea
GTACTCATCCTAAACACACACGCTCCCTGTACTCATCCTAAACACACACGCTCCCTGTACTCATCCTAAACACACATGCTCCCTGTACTCATCCTAAACACACATGCTCCCTGTACTCATCCTAAACACACACGCTCCCTGTACTAATCCTAAACACACACGCTCCCTGTACTAATCCTAAACACACACGCTCCCTGTACTAATCCTAAACACACACGCTCCCTGTACTAATCCTAAACACACATGCTCCTTGTTATACCAGAAAGAACTATGGTGTAGTTATGGTGTAGTAATGGTTGTCTTTGTAGTGGTTCTGTGGTGTAGTTATGGTGTAGTCATGGTGTAGTTATGGTTGTCTTTGTAGTGGTTCTGTGGTGTAGTTATGGTTGTCTTTGTAGTGGTTCTGTGGTGTAGTTATAGTGTAGTTATGGTGTAGTTATGGTGTAGTTATGGTTGTCTTTGTAGTGGTTCTGTGGTGTAGTTATGGTTGTCTTTGCAGTGGTTCTGTGGTGTAGTTATGGTGTAGTTATGGTGTAGTTATGGTGTAGTTATGGTGTAGTTATGGTTGTCTTTGTAGTGGTTCTGTTGTGTAGTTATGGTGTAGTTATGGTTGTCTTTGTAGTGGTTCTGTGGTGTTATGGACTGACCTCTTCATCCCTCTGCGGAACTCAAACAGCCTATGTCCCTCTGGGATGGTGAAAACTCTGATAACTGTTCCCTGAAGAGAGGAGAACAAGGCGGTCACAAAGATCCATTGCAAATTGAGAAAGGAGAAGAAAGAGACAGAGAAATATGAGAAAGACAAACTCACCCTCTCCGAAGCGCTGGCCAGCTTGGTTCCCGAAGCATTGAATGTGAGTGCTGCTAAAGGGCTGTCATGGGCTTGGATCACCGTCACTGCACTCTAATGACAGGTCACATGTAAGGAAACACAAGCCGTGACATGCAACAACTCACAAGTACATTTGTTTCATTAGCATATATCTTGTTTCCAGGTTACAAGTATAACTATCCTTAGAACAAAATAAATTTCCTTAACATGCTATATTTGTATTTTGATAATAACACTTGGTTTTAGTGCATGTGCACTAAACATTTGTGTAGTTTCTCTTGTTCCATTGGCAGAATTGTTTGACATTGTTTGACAAATATGGAAAAAGTATTTTTTTGTGGTGCAACTGTTCTGAAAATCGCTCTATAAGCTGGCTTTAGAGTCACCCTGAGTTTTACGACGTACGTAGACACCAACTTGATTTGCGGTGGTCAGTTTTACGTTTGGTCTTACTAGGTTATTGGCGTCGTAGACGGCGATCTCTCCGATGGTCTGACTGCCAGGGTATGCCAGGTAGGAGTTGCCATGGTTCACAGAAAGAGCACAGAGACCTGCCATTTTGGAGTGTGAGTGTGTTAATTAAGCATAATTGCACAGAAGGTACAGAAGGTGTGTGTTTGTGTGCCTTCAGTACCTGAGGGATTTTGGGGTGTGTTGAGCAGTGTCTTGAGCAGCTTCATGTCTTTGATATTGTGGATGTAGATTGATTCTTCCAGACAAACGACCAGCCTCTACCAGGGACAAAGGAGGAAATGTTACAGCCATAGAAATGGAATGGATAGAAAGGACATATCAATTCAAATCAATGTAGCAAAAAGGTCAGAGCGGCAGCCATTTTTACGTGTACCATTTCATTGCAAAAATCTAGCGGCCTACTTCCGCATTAAACCGATTTGTGTGTTATCACAGTGACAACTAACAACGATCACCATTTTGTTGTGTACTAATCAACTGACCGCGCCAAGCAGTCCAATGGCCTTTCTATCCATTCTATTTCTATGGTTACAGCTTTCAAAGAGGTTAGGAATGGGAACTGACCTCAGGGTACACATCAGGACGGGGTTTGAATTTGGAACGGGGCCTCAATCCGACCTTGGGTTAGGGTTGACGATTGAGGCTTCTGAAGGCCGTTACCTGTCTGTTGAGCTTGACTGAAAGGATGTTGTTGGAGTAGCTGTAGTTGCAGATCTCCGTTCCCCTCTTGAAGTGGTAGACGTTCATACGACGTGGCGTGGACAAACTGACCACCACCACCAGGCTGCTGGAGTAGAGCCGCTCCACCACGTACACATCTGGACACTCCGCTGGGAGTGTTAAGGAGACGTATATAAACAAACACTAGCCGAGGCTACATACACCCATTTACTCTTGCGCAAACACATATTCCAGCACACTCTGTACATACTCAGAGTAAGACATTACTTGGTCAACACTTTCAGCATGAAGCAATGAAGTATTATTAGGAAGACTGGTAATGTGCTAACACACTGCTCACTGCCGTTATTGACACGTGAAAGGGGGATGACTGTGTCACCACAGAACACCTGTCCTGGTTAAACACACTGCTGCTTGACCTCTAATCTGCTTACTGTGTCAATAGTATGTGTTTCGTCTCTGGGCTGTGACAACAGTACAAAGAAATACTATGATTTGGGGGACTTTTACATAATGTGAAATGTTGTGTTACGTATTTGACAGTGAATCTAAAACGATGACTGAGAAATTGTTTATTATAGTTGGCCTATTTATGATAGGGGCCTCAACTGGGCCTCCTTTGAGGATCTATAATGTTTAATCACATTACCCATTACAGTATGTATGTAATATGTGTAGTAATATCACATTACAGTATGTATGTAATATGTGTAGTAATATCACATTACAGTATACAAGTAATAGGTGTAGTAATATCAACACATTAAACTTACCAAACGTTTCTAGAAACGCTTTTAAATATTGTATTATCTTTGACTATTTCAAGTGCTATCTATCTATCTGGTTTTTTTTTTGTCTTTTAGAGTATGTACCAAATGGTAAATCATGACTGACAGTAAATGAACTGAGTGTGTTTAGCAGGGATAGAGGCTCCTAGTGGTTAAAAGCTATATGAGATTGGGCAGCATTGTTCTCCAAATAGAATTGGTTAGAGGACCTAAGTAGGGAAAAAGGACATTTTCCATTTAAATCTTTTGGACCATGGTGCCTAATAGCCACGTTGGTCATTGGCTGATCCCACCTGCGGTTGATCATGTATCATACCTCCAAATGAGCCATAAGTATGATCAATCAACAAACTATACATGAGATTGACTCTGAAGGTGCTTGAGCAGAGTGGCTCAGATACTGCACGCACATCTTTTCATCTCTATTGGGCTTTTACCATTTTAATGTACTCAACTGCGTGAAAATGCCAAATGATTTTCTGATCCCTGTAGTTGACCCTGAGGGATCCATGTTCGAACTCTTAGTTTAAGAGACAAAATAATTGAGTGAGAACTGTTTGATACAGCCCATTGATACAGAGCACAGCTTAACTTTTGGGATTGTGATTGGACTTAAACAAGGTGAGATCACTTTTTGACAACAGTATGTTTTTGGATGTGAACATTTTTCTCCTTTAGAGATCTCCTCACTAATGATGCCTGTGCACTTAAGACAGTGGGAAGTACTGTACTTTCTCTAACATATTCTTTAAAAGGTACACTGTGTAGGCTTCCGCAGAGTGAAAACAGAAGTACTCTTTCAGTGAGCAGCTTCCAAAAGCTGTAGAGCATTTATTTCATGATATTTAAAAAAAATTTAAAGGCATTTTTAGATGTTGACAATTATTTTCTACACCATCCAGTGCATATTTTGCCATTTGAACACAATTTTTTATAATGACGAGATGTACCTCCACAGTGTTAACGTGCACGAGCCTATCCATATTTAATGTAATTTATAAATTTTTAGGCTGTGCTTTTTTGTTACAATAGTGTGGGGAATCATTGTCTCATAGACATAAATTATTGGATTTTTTTAGGTAAAGGAAAACAGTTTTTACAGCTTTGTAAGATATTTAGCAGGAAAGAGTGAGTTGTTCCATTGTTATGGCTCGTGTACTGAAAATAGTAGGCCACCTTCAAGTAAATGTAAAAATATATTCAAAATTGATGTTCTCGTCTGCTTATTTGCTAGATGTGCATTGCCAAGATTGTGATCAGCTACAATCGCTAACATTTATTTTCATAAAATGTACCTCTCTGGAATTGTATATGCACATAGAGTATGTTTAATATGAAAACTATGCCAAATTAAAGATGGATAATTTTCCTATTTATGTTAGTTTAAAAAAATATCAATAAATAATACATTTTCCGTATATTAATCTAGCCTGGGTAAGGTCAAAATGTTGTAAACGTGTAAACATTTCCCTGAATCGTGGTCTTTTTATGTCCTGGTTTTGTACCTCTCAGTGCCCATCTGTCACTGTTTAATTTGACTACTAGCACATAGATGCTGTAAAGACACTGGCTCACCTCCTTCGTGGATGCAGTCCATTCTGTCCACTGAGGTGACAGAGAAGAGTCTGTAGCCTGTCTTTGTGCCCACTGACAGAGACCTGAGAGAAAGAGATACAAGTTTACTACCCATACAAGCAGAAGCGTCATTCACCTACCAGTATTTTTTAAGGGGGCACAGTGTGCACAGCATTCGGAAACAGGTGCCCACAAATACTGATATTATAAGGAAAATCCACTTGGCTCAAAAATCTGAGGGGGCACTGCCTACAAGTTAGCACCACAATGTGGCTTCACTAGCACCAATACAGTAGCGTACTATTATAGCACCATTGTAGTTTTTTGGCACCACTATTATAATACACTATAAAGGTGTGGTGTTGTAAATTGGTTACCGTTTTTGATATGACAACAAAAATAACTAACTCGTTGTGCATTTTCATAATCATCTACCATAGGTGTATACTGAACCACTAAAGAAATTCACTGAACATCTGAGAAAAATGGAGAAGGATGTTTACAAAACAGTGGGTGTATGGAAAGCAAATCAGCTTATTGGGCAGCTTTTGTTTACTCTAAATTGTTTTTAAAACAATTTTAAAAACCAACCTGGGAGCAATCAGGGATAACTGCCTTGCTCAAAGACAGAACAACAGATGTTTAATTATGCCTGCCCAGGATTCAATCACACAACCATTCGGTTAGTCAGATTCTGAGCTGTTTGGAATCAGCCATGATGTAAACGGAGGAGCGCCCTTGTCAAATTGAACAGAAAATAATCTGAACTATTCAGACACTTTGTCAGCAAGGTACAGTAGATATGTGATCACCCAGAATCTCTCAGCGAGCACAACAAATGTCAAAATACGAAACATTCGGTTTTCTTTTCCACTGTTCATGTTTTACCTTAAAAAATGCGTTATTGTTTAAAACTAATGAATAATTAGAATTCAGCTCAGTCTGAACTATTGCTCTGTGGTTGTTGGTTGAAACAACTTTTCCAAGCAAACATTGCATTTTTACATACTGAACAAAGCCCAGAAAAAAAACGCTTCTCTTTTCTTGACCCTGATTGGAAAGATGTTCATTTGTTTATCTCATATTTTTTATTTCAGGAATGAGTTGTGCTAGCCTGGCTCCGCCCTCCTACATACTTCATTTTCCTTAAGTACTACGTCTGGGTTTGCTGCATGTTCTTGGGTTTTCTCCGAACATTTTTTTACTGGTCCAATCAGTGAACAGAGGGAGAGCTTAGAATGATGACGTTGATGTTTTGCGCTAGTTTGAGTTGTAGTACGTCACGACCAAACTTAGCGATTGGTTATGGCAGATCCAATAGTTTTTAATTTCAACAAAGTACCCGCCTCAAGGAAGATAACGCTTTTCCATGGAGAGTGGCCAGACTCTGTACAAATGAAATGTACGTACGAGAGTCTGGTAGGACCAGGCTAGAGTTGTGCTTCATTGGACAGGAAAGTGAAGAAAGGGTTTGTGCTGACAGTGTAGTGGGAAGGATTCAAACCCATACTACAGCAGAACGTGTGCATAAGAGGGGCAACATCAACTGCAACACCAACCTAGGCCACTGGAAGGACAGTTTTATTTTTATTTTTTGTGATTTTCCTGATTTTCCTTCCGTCCCAATTCCCTCTAATCCTGCCTTGTCGGCATCTCCGCAACTCCTTGTACAGATGTGTGATGACGAGGGGCACGCACATGATTCATCCAACCACATGTCACCCGAGCCGTCTTTTTGTATTGTTCACCAAACACGGAAGCTTTTAGTCAGATCATGGACGGGATGATTACATTACACTTCCGCAATTTAATTTACAGGCGCCCAGATCTGAACACAAGGAGTCACTGGAGAGCGACGTGGCAGGATAGATAATCTGATTTATCTAACTCAAATCCCTGGCAGCGCTAAACTAATTTGCGCTGCCTCATGCAGTAGGCTCGGGGAACGTCAGAGAACCCACGTTTTGACTCGAACCCATGGCCATCGTGACAGTCCTGCAATCCGCCACGTGGACCCACGACAGCCATTAAACACACATTTTGCGGACCAGACAGTAAAGAATATGAAGATGAGAGATTTACTTACTTAAACATGTTTTGGCCTAGCTTTTCCTTAAAACCTATGTAACTGATTTAATCAATAGAAACAGCAAAGATGTAGAACCCATTGTATTATAAACTATTTTTTAATAGAACACTTTATAGGTCCCAACTTTTTCAAAGGGTTCCCCTGAGAATCCTTTTATTTAAAAAACTCTTTGAATAAGATCTAATAGCAGTATCAGGTTTAAAAGCATGATAATTCATGACACGTCACAAGACATTTGTTTCAGCACCTTACATTCCCTAACACGGGGTGCTTCAGGTATATTACGAGTTACTGGTATAAACTGTCATGAATAAATATAAAAATTATCAGACACTGCAGACTTCAAGTTACTATCTAATCAACGCAACACTGGCATAACCCCACCCCATTTTGGACATTATTAGCTTTGAATGTATAACCTGACAAAGTATTTATTAATGAATTTCCAGCATTATAATGCTTTCTGTGAGGGGTATTTTTAATTATGAACCGCAGATATTAAATATTTTTTTAAACCTCTTAAAACAGCAAAGTAGGATTAACTGCCGGTTGGCATACCATGAGTAAGCATGCCATTTGAATTTATTATACATGGTAGTATAATACATCAAACTACTGATTGGATTTGATTAGCTGTCCTTTATAATTTAGAAAACATAACAATCGCCAACCAATTAATTTACACAAAAAAATAAACAACTGAGAAAATTATCCTGCAATGGAGTGGCAGTTAGCCTACTGGTAAGAGCCAATAAACAGTACCTGAAAGGTTGCTCGACAAAATCCCAGAGCCAGAAATTAGAACAATCTGTCGTTCAGTCCCTGAGCAAGTCATGGAAAAATACAGGCATGATCTTGTACTGTTTCGGACAATACAGTATATCAGTTTATATTTAACGCTTTACCCCCACAAAAACTAAAGTATATTTTCTTCTAAAAGTGTTCCAAACCTTTTAAAAAAAGCAATCAATTTCTTTTGGGTATGATTATTTACATGACTTTGAAAAAAAAATTCTCTCAACTTTCTTTTGTTTGTCTGCAGCAGACTTGCTGAGCAATGTTTGGAATATTGAATTGCAATAGACATAAAACTTATATGGTGAACTCCAAAAAGGTTTTTGGAGAGTAAAATATTTTGGCTCTGTATTCCAGCATGTACAATAAATGTAATATAAGCCACATTTTGTTCTTATTATCCAATGGTGCCTGAAGTTTAAGACCCATAGACATCACCAGAAAATGGATATCTTACCTGGTGATGCTCTACAAGGCCTACAGCCATCTTCAGTTATTGGATGTTTCAGGGCCTTTTTGCTACCGTCCGCTGTTACATCATAAATGAAGACAACTGAGCCAGTTCAAGTGACAGCCATACTTTCCCAAAACATAACACCCACTCAACCGTTATTCCACAGATGAGGTGGTGTGTCAGGTTCTATTTTTTGCCATACATTCTTCTTGCCATTAGTCTTGTACAAGGTAAACTTTACCACAATACCTTTCTCCAGGACTCTGCAGGCTCTTTTAAGTGCTGTTTAGTCCATCCTGTTTTTAGGTTAACTAGTGTTTTGCATCATCCAGTCCAGCTTCTATTGTTTGGCTGGTGAGGTCTTCTGTGAATGGCAGTGGCTGATACATCAATGCCAAACTCCTGAAGAGTGTTTCAGATCTTTCAGACAGTTGTCATTGTTTTTCTTTATCATTATTGTGTGCATTATTTGGTCCTTGGTCTAACAGGTTGTTTGATATATTCTTATTTATCTGCCTCAGAAGGGCCAGATTGACTAGCAGTCACACTTTATCATGTTTTCTGACACTAACTGAAAATGCAAGGCCTAGTATCAACATTAGATACAACAATCTTGTTCATGAACTAACTCTTCCTAATAAGAAACAGCTGTGAAGTAAATCCAAATACTTCTAAGACCCTAACATTTCCGGGTCAGAAACATTTTCAATATTTTTTAATTGTTTTAATCCAAACGGTTATGGTTAGGATAGGTGTGAGGTGACCCTTGATCTGTGACCAATGGCAACTTGAACAGGTGTGTGCTGCAACAGGTGCATGGTACAGACAACAGATAGAACAAGCTTATTATATGTCATATCACGAACTATTGTGGAAAATGGGGGTTAACGTCAATGTGCCTAGTTGGTCATGTCAGGATTGTTGATTATCCCCCATCCACCTTTTACTACGGAGGGACAAGTATGTAACTGACATGCACAGCAAAAATATCTGGATTTCTCACTACAAAATAAATTGAATGAAATTGCAAAAATACAATTTGACCTTTTCCATTGTGCAATACATTCAAACAAACCCGTACATCTAAGCCTATTGGTCGCCAAAATGCTATGACCGTTCCACAACTCATTGCAGTTAATCATCTGAGGAAAATACCAGATTGCACAATATTCTGCTAATCAGCATCTCTACTGTAGGTCCAAGTTTCCTTGAACATATTTCTTTGACCATCATAGTGAGTGCCTTAATGCCATTCTACCTTGTGAGTCCCATACTCAGTTACATGATACCGTATATTTTAAGAACTTTGTTCATAAGGCGCATCAACAGAAATCTACAGTTGGTTGTATCTGAACACAATTCACACACTAACGTATCAGTTTACAGACCAGATATAGCTGAAAGCATACGCTTGTACGGATTTATTGCTGCAATATATTATTAAATAATACAGTTAGTAGTGCGAGACTGAGAATCCACTATAACTGCAGTGGGCTTGCTTACGTGGTGTCCTGGTTAAACGAGGCGCTGATCAAGCCTTGAGGCCCTCGCAGACCGTCGGATATCTCCCGGTCCTCCATCCGGTCCACGGTTTCTGTCCTGCTCTACTGCCTAAATTCCGAGGCCTGGTTTCGGAATGATCACCCGAAACTTCACCCCGATAGTATGTACAAAAGAAATACGTTTTGAAATAAGAAAATAATTAAATTAATGACAAAAAACAATCCAATGTCTTGACTTGTAAAGCAGTATATGGTGCTATTTATTTTACGTTGTACTTTTAAAGGGTGACGCTTGTATTGTCCAGTTCTGTTTTTAAACCTATCTACTTCTTGAAGAGTTAAACAAACAAAACAAACCAGCGATGGTCTGGATGCGTCATTTTTGCGCGATTTTCTATTGGCTGGTAGGAACATCGTGGGTCTACGTCTGCACAACTAACATTGGTCCAGCTTTTCCAAACCTGCATCTAATTGGTTTACAGAAACACTCACCGGAGAAAGTAGATAGAGTAACGCCTATTCCAAAGTAGATTATTACAATAGGTTCATTTTGCCTTCATTCTGGACACGAGGGATTGTTTTGATTGTTCTTATTGGGTGGAGTATGTTTGAGGCTGCAGGTGAAGGTACAACGCCAACTATATGCACAGAACCACAAATCATATAAAAATACATGCAGATGAACAAATTAAAATAAACGACACTAGTTTGACACTAGTTTGACAAATTCATCAGGTACAATTAATATTTTTTTGAAAATTAAGTTAAGACCCAAGTTTCATGCATTCAGCCAATGTATAAAATACTAATAATAATTGTATGCATAGCTGCCAGTGATTTGTCATCTTGCAATTTAATGCTTTGGTCAGTATATATATATATATAATGTTTTAGTTGTAAAATGACATATTAGTTAAAGTCAATAGTTAAATAATAAATGTACGTTTATAAACTGCTGCATAGTGCGAAGAAATCACGCCAAACATAGCAATAATATCCATCTAAAATATATGCATCTGTTATTCTATTACAGAACACTGTAACGTTTTAGGGAACAGTTAAAGGTGCTATTGTATAATTTTAGCATTAACAACGGAACAATACTTTATATTTCATGTGTTTACTTCTCAAACGCTGTAAAAACTGTATTTTTTATATGATCAAATCCGGATAAAACTAATTATATGTCATAATGATTCCCTACACTAAGGCAGTGCTTGATACACACAAAACCACAGACAGAAATGTACAATTTATATTAAAGTCGGCGTCGCTTGCCCACTGACCGCCGACCTAAAGCATAAAAGAACAACGCGTCATATAACCTCATTGCAATTCCTGTACAAATGGCAAAAGCACTGTATAGTAATCTTTGTCCCATCTAAATTGATTTTTTTAAGATATAAGAAATACTACTGATGTTGTAAGCTGAACGAGATCACTGAAAAGGAAAGTAGTTCTATTCTCAGAGGCCGAAATTCTATAAATGTACCCTGGAAATAGAAGTATATTAGGTACTATCAATGTACTAACAATTATAAAAATATGTAACGCACTTTTATGCCTATGGTTCTATCCGCTATTTTTTAAATCGATTTGTCATTGACGTCATGATATTCATGGCTTCCCCTTTAATGTTGCCAATGGTTACTGCTCACATGTCAAAACGAGGCGAATTGACGTCAATGACCGCTCATGATTGGTCCTACACTTGTATCCGGTCGAGCAGCAGTTCAAGGATTTAGAAAAATCGAAGCGATACTTTGGTACGCTTGTGGAAGAAAGCATCTAAAGCCGAGTCAGTGTCGAAGGGCTCGGTAAGAATTTCTCGAATTCTAGTAAGTATTTACATTTTTCGTCGTTTAAAGTGGACGCCCGTGAGGTCGTAGCATAGCTAGCTTGTAGCCTCCGCCTCGTATTTGTTTATGATAGAGCACAAGATGGCGTCATTGGCAATAGGTCTTTGCAGGCCAAAACGGTAGCAGACAGACTTGATATCAATCAATGCACTTCTAACAACTTATCTTCATCATGTGGTGTACTTACTCAGCTAGACAGCAATCTGCGATTGAACAGATTGATCGGATGTGTACTAACTTTATTAGTACCTATTGTTTGGCCTAGCTAGCAGACTTAGGACGGACTTAAAATATTTGCTGTCATCATACTCCAAACGTTGGTGTTGTACTGTAATGTTCTTGATGCGGGTGAAATTCACCCTTCTTCGGTTGGTAGCCAACCTTATAGTTTGCCTTATCAGATTTATTAATTTATTTGCGTTTTTTCTTCAACCAACGAGGCAAGGTCATTTTTGACGTGGTGGTGTTTTTTTTACATCTGTCCGGAAGACAGTTCTTCGCATTGATATTGTAAATACTAGCGCACTTAGTACTGTAGTTAAACAGTTTTTGAGTTTCATGCTGTTGAAATCCGGATTACCAGTAAACTATTTGAACCTTTATGTAACGTTTAAACGGTATTCTATAATTTGCATTCTCGTGATCTGTGGTATAATGCCACTGAACCGTATGCGTTTCTGTTTGGAATTCAGTTTTAAGTGTAATTTCACAACCTAACATTTTGTCTAAACCCTTAAATACCATGGTAGTGGACCAAAAGATAACATTTTAAAGAAGGTGTAAGAAAACAATTTAACCAGAATAAACACGGCTTGTGTAAACCCTATTGCTACTAACATTACCATTGCCTTCACTGCAACAACTTGCTACTATTACTTCACAACGATTACTACGTGGTCTTACTCCATACATACATACATACATACATACATACATACATACATACATACATACATACATACATACATACATACATACATACATACATACATACATACATACATACATACATACATACATACATACATACATACATACATACATACATACATACATACATACATACATACATACATACATACATACATTTATTTGTCCCCATGATCACTCTATTAAGGCAGATGGCAGGGGAGACCCAGTTACTTAACGAGGTCACTGCTGACATCTCCAGGTTTAAAACTGCACTATGTAACTTTAATCCAGGGGTTAATAACATCAACTTAAACAATACAAAATATGGACAATAGTAGAATAGCTATATCGACAATGTCTATCTAGAAACAAATGCATATTATGGACAAATTAATTATGTGTATCTTTGGAAATTGGTTATATTGTCCCTGTATAATTCCTGTGTTCAATATAAAAACTGCTGTTTTTGCCCTGAATGTCAGAAATTCAGAATGCATGTTCCATATATGACGGGCGCTGCATCTTAAGCGCTCTTAAAGATGTGTTGTTATTCTTTTCTATTTGCTGCTCATTTTGTTTGAAGATGATCATTTAAATGTGGACTGTTCTAGAATCTTTAGGTTGTGCAAGAAATCATTTGTTCATGTTTTTTTTTTCTTTACTATGTCTGAGCAGACCAGATGTATGACAGCAGTCACTGTCTGGGTTTTATTTTAGGGTACTTGTATTATTTAACATTCTGTTCTTTATTACAAAGTATATGTTATTTATTTAACCTCAACTCTTCCATTAAGCAAGTAACTTGATCTAATTGTGCATTCTGAACACAATGTGAAATCCCTTTTCATGTGAAAAGTCATACTTTGCAAACAAATAAATGTTTTTAGATGATAAAATCAACGGCATCCATTTCTAGCCTATTAAAATAGAGGGCAGTGCATCCCCCACCCCAAACAACCCGCTGCCCATCTGAACCTCATTTTGATTGGCAGAGGGATTTGTGGTGATTTGGGTCACTTTTAGACAAAGGGAGTCCACTTTTGTAAAACAGTGTATTTTTTTTAGGCCTTTGTCATTTTACAATAGTGTGAACATAGTGTATCTTTTTAATCTGAACTTCTCCATGTTTGCCAGTTACTGTCCCTACTGTAGCTGTGGTAGATTTTATAACTTATTTCTACATTTGTGCAGCAGGAGTATAAGCACCCTGTATTTTGTGTTTCTTAATTTAACAGTTCCAGTTTTATGCTGTATATTGGGGTTGTGTAAAATGAGGCCTACATTTACAGTGGCTGAAAAATCCCTAAACCCAAGTATAATGTATGTGCTACATACTGGTGAACCGCCTAGGAGATTTTAGATGTGTAAAGGAAGAGCTGTGCACATTCGTTAACATGTTAAAGATGTGAATTGTGTCCCTGGTTATTAGACTATTTTGGAAGAGCATTTCAACCTTTAAAAAAGTAATAAAAATAACAAACCAAGTTGCGTCTCTCTCTCTAGTTCAGAGGTGGTCATTTCCCTGGGTCGTAGCGTAGCAGAGTGAATGGTCATGGCGTCCGGCAGTACGAGCAGCGAGGAGGAGCGGAGCCTGAGGGAGTGTGAGCTGTACGTGCAGAAACACAACATCCAGCAGCTGCTGAAGGACTGCATCGTCCAGCTGTGCACATCCAGGCCCGAGAAACCCATGGCCTTCCTCAGAGAGCTCTTTGAGAGGCTGGAGAAGGTGAGGGGGGGTAGGGGGTGTATTGAGCGGGGATCCTCCAGACCCATGGCCTCCAGTTACTTTTGCGTTTATAGTGCTGTTACGTCGCAGCTTGTAGCCCAGGCAGCTGATTGGTTGCTGTTTGTGCCATGTGACCTGTGCAGGAGGAGTCCAAGCAGTTTTTGAAACAAGAGAAGGCCAACAGCCGCTCCGACTCCCGGGATGAAGAAGTGTCTCCTCCCATGAACCCTGTGGTCAAAGGTCGCCGACGTAGAGGAGCCATCAGCGCTGAGGTGTATACAGAGGAGGACGCTGCCTCCTACGTCAGGAAGGTGAGGACACACACACACACTCACAACATTTACTACTAAACAATGCATCAGGCAAAACAACTATCCCCCTAAACAATTACTATACTATTATTACTGTTCTTTAAATAGTCAACTGTAGGTCTCTGTGGATGATATTGAAATACATCAGGAGATTTACTTATTTTTTTTTAATTTTGTTTTCAAGGTCATTCCTAAAGACTACAAAACAATGGCTGCCCTGGCTAAAGCTATTGAAAAGAATGTGCTTTTTTCTCACTTGGATGACAACGAGAGAAGGTATGTCTATAAATACATATTTGTTGAATTATGTATTTTTCTTTTTGTGTAAAGTTTCCTTGTCACAGTTATCCCAGATTTGAGTGATTAAATGTAACACAATCTTTATTTCCAGCGACATCTTTGACGCCATGTTTTCCGTTACCTACATCGCTGGGGAGACGGTGATTATGCAAGGTGCTGTGAACTGGTGCAGTAAACTCTTTTCCTTCAAATTCAGTGAAAATGCAAATAGTGTTTATGTTTTACAGAAATAAATGATGAATGTCTGTTTTTTCAGGTGATGAGGGGGATAATTTCTACGTCATTGACCAAGGAGAGATGGATGTAAGCCTCTTCATGTATTTTAAGAACAAACTGTTGTTTTGCACAGTTACTTTTGTTTAAAGCAACACACCCATTCTTACTCAAGCATTCTAGTTTTAAAGATGAGGTTTCCAAGAGGAATGTTTGTTTTTGATCTTTCCTGAAAATGACAGACCTCCTTTTGCAATGATCTTTCCAGATTGTTCTGTTTTTTCAAGTTTAAACCTCATTATTTCTATTCAGAGAGATTTTGGGAAGGCAGCTACCAATCTACTCAGTCCAAATCTCTTCTCTGTCCAGCACCTTATTGGTGGAAGCAGATTCCACTGGAGACTAGAACAGCCGAGTCTATGTCCATCGTCAGGAAACATCTGAAATTTACATATGCCGAGTCTATGCCCGTCGTCAGGAAACATCTGAAACTTACATAGGCCGAGTCTATGCCCGTCGTCAGGAAACATCTGAAACTTACATAGGCCGAGTCTATGCCCGTCGTCAGGAAACATCTGAAACTTACATAGGCCGAGTCTATGCCCGTCGTCAGGAAACATCTGAAACTTTACCTTTTCAAAGAGTACCTAAAATAGCTCTACAGCAACCTGCTCTTTTGTCTTAAAATATATTATTATTATGTCTTAGCACTGTCTTTTTTGGATAACAATTTAACTGACTAGAATATGTGTTTGTTCTACCTAACTTGTTGAAACACTTACTGTTAGTGGATCCGTATAAGAGCATCTGCTAAATGACTAAAATGTATTGCAGACCCTGGCTGTTCCTAAAGCCTCAACACACTCCCCTCTGCTTCTTCCCTCTAGGTGTACGTGAACAATGAGTGGGTGACCAGTATTGGGGAGGGGGGGAGCTTTGGGGAGTTGGCCCTGATCTATGGGACCCCACGGGCCGCCACGGTCCGAGCCAAAAGTAACGTGAAACTCTGGGGCATCGACAGAGACAGCTACAGACGGATACTGATGGTGAGCTTTGCTTTGCTTCACCTCTGGCAGGAGTGGAGTTATTCACCTGGGAGACTGAGAGATTAACAAATTAACAATGAGCAAGGAAAAGGAGTATTGCATACAGATAAGAAATGTTAACTGCTCGATTTTTTTTATGGGATGAATGCCCAGATGACTACAGAATGAGTCCTGTAGTTCCCAATATATGCATGACACCAAACATTAAAATCTTGGGGAAAAACATTAAAATGTTGTTGTTTTTGTTTTCAGGGCAGCACTTTGAGGAAGAGAAAGATGTACGAGGAGTTCCTCAGCAAGGTCTCCATTTTAGGTAAGCCTTGCTGGTTCTTCTGCTCAGTCTCAGGCCAACTGCCTAGCTTGCCGTGAAGTGCATGTCCTTGCTAAAGTTCACAGATCTTTTCCCTCCTGGGTTTACTGTGACCTGTTGGGTTTCCTTTTGAATGCACATTGTGATGTCACTTTCACTCCTGCCTTTTGATTGGACTATCTCAGAGTCTCTTGATAAATGGGAGCGCCTGACGGTGGCAGATTCTCTGGAGCCAGTGCAGTTTGATGATGGACAGAAGATCGTGGTGCAGGGAGAGCCTGGTGACGAGTTCTTCATCATATTGGAGGTATGGACATGCATGCTGGGTTTTGGCTGATGCAGAAGAAATGTCATGCTGGTAGGCCGTAGTGCATTCCAGGGCACATTTGTCACATCTCCCTATCTTATTGGTCAATTGGAGCCTATACGAAGGGCCCACAGGAATGCTTGTCATGTCATTGGAAACAATTAATTTTTTATATTTTTGGCTTTATTTTTCATTTAGAAAATACTTTTTCTAAAAGTGTATTTTGGCATTGATAATTGAATTGCATCTGTGTTTGTTTCATGATTCCAGTACCAGTCAGTGACCACATAGTGGCAATGGTTGTTGTTTACAGAATCTGAGCTGTAGAAGATGACTAGAAAATTACTTTAGGTCTACTAACAGATAGATAGGCGTAACATTAGTAGGCCCGCTAAGTAGTGATTGGCATTCGAGGTTTAATTACTGTTCTTCAAGCAGCAGGATCAAGCTGTCAACACACAGAATTTACTTTGCAAAATAAAAGCTTTCACTGATATTTGACACATTGCAATGCATTTCAAAAATGACTTTTATTCGGAAATAATAAATCTAACTGCTGCCAGCACAATATTGCTCCTAGAACAAAGGAAATGTAAGTAGAGATGCTCCTATACTGGGATTGGAAATATGTCGGGATCGGGTATGGGCATATGGAGTCTGATACCATGTCCTAATAAGGTGCAGTAAACACAAGTCATTGTAGTTATGGGTCGTTCAGAACAAAACAAAGTTAACCATTATTGTACATGTATCCTTAATGTGTTAACATAAATAGTGGTCTAAGTATGTTTCCAGGAAAATAAGGCTATGTACAAAAATACTATCATTTGTTTTATTACATGTACAGTACATGTATTTCCTTTGCTACAGTACTGGCCTACTAAAAGTGTACACTTTAAGGTTCTAGCTTGATTTTATTGTGATAAACTACCAACTGACAGCATAAATGGTTAAAAAAATACCAAAAAGTTTTTCGAATTCTTTTTTCTCACTATCCAACCAGGGTGGGAAATGTGATTCTTTTTTACATTGGTACCATCCTAACCTAATCTACCAGCCACATGGCGAGTGGATTCGAAATCCTATAATACATCAAGCATTTTATCTATTGGATTTGACAATTACACATTTTTCAAGGTGCATATATAAAGCAGAGCTAGTCACTAGCAGAGCTAGCTTTTGGAGTTCAGACATGTCACTTGTTTCTATTAACGGTAAGTCTGACAGCACCATGGGTGGATGCAAGTTTTACATTATGTAACATTAAAACACTGGGGTCGGTACTCAAAGTTCAGTCCTCTGATCTTTATTGGCAATGAAAAAGTGGTATTTGTGCATCCCTAAAATTAAGTCTTGAATGCCCATCATTATATTTCTGAAATGCATTGCAATGTGTCACATCAGTTTATTTTGCAAAGTAAATTCAGAGTTTGTTTTGACAGCTTGATCCTGCTGCTTGGAGAACAGTAATGCAGAGGCCCTATTGTTAGTAGGTCTAGTGATAGTGACTTCGCTTCGTCACTAGGGTTGGGTACCGTTCGCATTTGAACCGATACCAGTACCAATATTGGTACTTTGAATTTGATACTGGTAGCCAATGGGACCTTATTTCGGTACTTAGAAAATCTAAAGAGATGTGGCTACAGGTGGCAGCACATAAAATGTACATATGTTTATAAGTTTAAATCTTATTGCTTAATTGATTACATTTATGCTTGATGTTGGCTAAGCTAATACACAGCCGAATACTGTTATGATGATGAACGTAAAATAACATGAGTCATCGTCCTAAACTGTATAAAAAATACACTAGTAAAATGCTATATGCTAATGATGCTATAATGATAAAGTAATTAAAAAGCCCACTTGTCTCCAACAACAATTTATCCAACTAGGTATTATATTACCTGAACATAATAATGAATTTGATGTTGATGCTGGCTCCCTTGAAGTTTTCTCCCTGGAGGGCTCAACGTCTTTAGAGCTACCATTGATACCTGTGGGCAACTTTGCTTTCAATTTGCATATCACGTCGCAAATATTAGAATGAGTGTTGTCTGTTTGAGAAGGTGTTTCCATAAGTTTGACGTGTTACCATGCTAGCTTTGTATATCACATTGCAAATATTACAGCGAGTGTCTGTATCAATTTAGAAAGTGTAGCCACCCTTCTGACCGCTTTTGGCTTGCCATCACACTTGACTGTTTGTGTCAACAATTGACAAGCTGCAGATGTACTGAGGTAATCTCGCGACAAATTTGCTCTCAGGTACCGATTAATTTTACATGAACCAATACTCAGTAATACCGACAAGAATCGGTCGGTACCCATCCCTATTTGTCACTAAAGTGTTTAGTGTTAATACCCTTAAGTTTTGCCGTGTTAGAATGCCTTTACGTCAAGGTGAATTTATATTGTCTGAAACTAACTTTTCTCCAACAAAGAACAAACAGTGTCTGCCATATTTTTAGTTATGTTTTGTGATTTAATCTACACTCCCTGAGTTAAACATGGTTGACTGTTGTTTTTGGTGGCAGTGGCTGGTAAACATATGATTTTTAACAACTTTGGAGATGGCGACAAACATTTACACTAGGACTGCATGATTCAGGGAAAGATATGAATCTCTATTTATGTTTGCTCAGAATTTATATCACTATTCTCTGAAAACAAATTTGCAGTACCAAACGTTGATTTTTTTTTTGGCACCTATAGCACATTGCGCATCACAACAAGCCTGTATACATAGAGGCTTGCTTCAATGACAAAAAAAATTAAAGTACATACTGGCATTTAAGTACAGTAGGCTACCAAAAATAGTGACAACACATTGAACTAAATTTAGCCCTGATACAGGCTCTATCTGAACTCCTTGAACATGCCTGTACAAAAAACATTATTAGAATCTATGTAATTTAATATTAAATCGGGAAGAGGGGTGAATCAAGATCGCAATTTTATAACGATTTATCGTGCAGGCCTAATTTACTCCACCAGTACAGTAAGTAGTAAGTAGACCCCCTTAAGATTAAGATTACACATTCCTTTGTTAATAACAGGCATGCAACCTCTTCACCTTTAGGGGAATCTCAACTTTTTGAAACCAAAATAGGTAACCTACGTGATTCGTGTAGATCCAATGAGAAAATATTTTGGGAGGGGTGTGTCGTGGCCATGGTCAACACAGCATTTTACCCGTGCTTCACAACTTTACAACTGGTTTTGGAACCAATCGTCACTCCTAATGCCTAAAGCTCACAGCCAATCAGAGGCAGAGTAGGGAGTTTTTCAGTCTGCAACACTGAGCAGTCCGTCAACAACTGAACTTAACTGAAGTTGGACACTGGCAAACTGCAGAACTCCAAAAACCAGCAATGAAATAAGTAGGCCTATCTAAATAACTGTGTGATGCATGCATATAAACAAATGTTATTTATATAGTGCAACCAATGTAAATTATATATTATTAGCAATACATGCATAATCAAAATGTATGTTAAAACAAGGAGCTCGATGCACCAGGATCGGTTGTCTAGATGACAGTGTATGTTTAGATTAAGCGCTCATAAACCGCATAGCGGCCAAAAAGGCCTAAGTGCCACAAAGTAAGACTATGCTAAATCTTCTCTGACAGTATGTGACACATTCTAAAAAGTTACATACATACTATTTGTTTATAAATAATACATCTTTATACATAAATCACAATCATACTAGGCTAAATATAGGCTACCATCTGGGCCTGCATGGTGGCAGGAAAAAGATGCCGTGTCTCTACCTTATGATGATTTTGGTACTCCATATTTAGATTTGCGTTTTAGAGTTCAACTTGTTTGTGGGCCCGGGCCGTGAGTGATGCTTTTGACTTACAGAAAATAAAGTAGTTCAACACTTTTTGATTGGTGCAAAAATGGCTAAATGACTGCAATTTTTTGTACAGACTTTTTTCATCAAAATAAGACAAACATTTTGTTTAAGAGCTATTGAGATTTGAAGAGCCGAATGTTTGTCGAATCTCCAACCTGAAACTACCTTCACTGCAGTCTCGTTACCTTAAAGCGGTAGCTAAGATTTTTCAATCAGAAGGTAAATGCATGGCTACTACTGTATGTAGCATATTAGGCCTGTTTATTTCCAATGAGATGTTTTTTTATTGCTTTTTACTGTTACTGTATTATTTATGTTTCAAGTCACCACCTGTTAAGTCAAAGGCCACTAGATCTAGAATTAGACCATATTTTGCAAGTTCTCTACTCAGGTCCAAACGAAATGTCAAATGGAATATACTAAACAATTTTGTAATATTAGGCTAGTAAATCAAAAGTGCCCTGCAGCCTTTGAATCTACAGAGGTACCTTGATGTTTACAGAGATAGCTTAGATTTAATTCCAAAGAGATACTTTGTTCGTTTTTATTTATTTTGTACCATATTATTTGGTAACTGTATGATTTCTGTTTTGAAAGGCAGTAACTGTTAAAAACAAAAGGCATCAAATAAATGTTGTACAATAATATACATCCGTAGTGTTTTGAAATAAATTAATACATATAAACGTGATACCGTGATTATTCCTCAGACTATAATCGCACTGTCAAAATCTATAATCTTTGCATCCCTAAATGAAAACTCTTGTAGTGAAAGTGACTCCACCTGCCAAAGTGGCTGGTAGATTATACAAAGTTGCCCGCCACTTAAAAAATTCAGTGAGGAAAACAATTGTTTGATACACTGCCAATTTTTTTTCAGGTTTTCCTACTTACAAAGCATGTAGAGGTCTGAAATTTTCATTATAGGTACACTTCAACTGTGAGCGACGGAATCAAAAAATTCCAGTATATCACATTTTGTATTATTTTTAAATAATTCATTTGGATTTTATTGCATGACGTAAGTATTTGATCACCTACCAACCAGTAAGAATTCCAGCTCTCACAGACCTGTTTGTTTTTCTTAAAGATGCCCTCCTGTTCTCCACTCCATCCATCCATTTTTGTCCGCTTATCCGGGATCGGGTCGCGGGGGCAGCAGCTCCAGCAGGGGACCCCAAATGTCCTTTTCCCGAGCCACATTAACCAACTCCGACTAGGGGATCCCAAGGCGTTCCCAGGCCAGGTTGATGATAATCCCGCCACCTAGTCCTGGGTCTTCCCCGAGGCCTCCTCCCAGCTGGACGTGCCTGGAACACCTCCCTAGGGAGGCGCCCAGGGGGCATCCTTACCAGATGCCCAAACCATTTCAACTGGCTCCTTTCCATACAAAGGAGCAGCGGCTCTACTCTGAGATCTTCGGATGACTGAGCTTCTCACCCTATCTCTAAAGGAGACACCCGCCACCCTCCTTAGGAAACCCATTTCGGCTGCTTGTACACTGGATCTCGTTCTTTCGGTCGTGACCCAGCCTTCATGACCATAGGTAGGCACAAAAACTGCCCGGTAGATTGAGAGCTTTGCCTTCTGGCTCAGCACTCTTTTCGTCACAACGGTGCGATATAATGAGTGTAATACCGCCCACGCTGTGCCGATTCTCCAACCAATCTCCGGCTCCATTGTTCTCTCACTCGCGAACAAGACCCCAAGGTATTTGAACTCCTTCACTTGGGGTAAGGACTCATTCCCTACGATATCCTGTCCATAAATACTACAAACAGGATTGGTGACAAAGCACAGCCCTGGCGGAGACCAACCCTCACTCAAAACGAGTCAGACTTACTGCCGAGAACCCGGACACAGCTCTCGCTTTGGTCATACAGAGATTGGATGGCCCTAAGAAGGGACCCCCTCACCCCATACTTCCGCAGCACCTCCCTCAGTATCTCCCGGAGTACCCGGTCATACGCCCTCTCCAAATCCACAAAACACATGTAGACAGGATGGGCATACTCCCAGGCCCCCTCCAGGATCCTTGCGAGAGTAAAGAGCTGATCTGTTGTTCCACGACCAGGATGGAATCCACATTGTTCCTCTTCAAACTGAGGTTCGACTATCGGCCGAACCCTCCTTTCCAGCACCTTAGAGTAGACTTTACCAGGGAGGCTGAGAAGTGTGATACCCCTGTAGTTTGCACACACCCTCTGGTCCCCCTTTTTGAACAGGGGAACCACCACCCCAGTCTGCCACTCCTTTGGCACTGTCCCAGACTTCCATGCAATGTTGAAGAGGCGTGTCAGCCAAGACAGCCCCTTCACACCCAGAGCTTTCAGCATTTCTGGACGGATCTCATCAATCCCTGGGGCTTTGCCACTGTGGAGTTGTTTCACTACCTCAATGACTTCCACCAGGGAAATTGATGACAATCCCCCATCATCCTCTAGCTCTGCCTCTAATATAGAGGGCATAGAAGTAGGATTCAGGAGTTCCTCAAAGTGCTTTTTCCACCGCCCTATTACCTCCTCAGTGGAGGTCAACAAAGTCCCACACTTACCGTATACAGCTTGGATGGTTCCACGCTTCCCCCTTCTGAGGTGGCGGACGGTTTTCCAGAAGCACTTTGGTGTCGACCGAAAGTCCTTCTCCAGGTCTTCTCCGAACTTTTCCCACACCCGCTGCTTTGCCTCTTTCACGGCAGAGGCTGCAGCCCTTCGACCCTTCGGTATCCTACAACTGCCTCTGGAGTCCTCCGGGATATCATATCCCAGAAACACTCCTTCTTCAGTCGGACGGCTTCCCTGACCACCGGTGTCCACCACGGTGTCCGTGGGTTACTGCCACTTGAGGCACCCAAGACCCTAAGACCACAGCTCCCCACCGTAGCTTCAGCAATGGAGGTTTTGAACACTGTCCACTCGGGTTCAATGCCCCCAACCTCCACAGGGATGCACGAAAAGCTCCGCCGGAGGCATGAGTTCAAAGTCTGTCGGACAGGGGCCTCCTCCAGACGTTCCCAATTCACCCGCACTACCCGTTTGTGTTTACCAGGTCTGTCTTCCCCCACCCCCTGACCCAACTCACCACCAGATGGTGATCGGTTGACAGCTCCGCCCCTCTCTTCACCCGAGTGTCCGAAACATGGCCTCAGATCAGATGAAACAATTATAAAATCAATCATTGACCTTCGGCCTAGGGTGCTCTGGTACCAAGTACACTTATGAGCATCCCTATGTTCGAACATGGTGTTTGTTATAGACAATCCATGACTAGCACAGAAGTCCAACAACGAACAACCACTCGGGTTTAGATCAGGGAGGCTGTTCTTCCCAATCAAGCCTCTCCATGTGTCTCTCTCATTGCCCACATGCGTGTTGAAGTCCCCCAACAGAACTATGGAATCCCCAACTGGAGCCCCATACAGGACTCCATTCAAGGTCTCCAAGAAGGCCGAATCCTCTGAACTCCTGTTTGGTGCATATGCACAAACAACAATCAGAGTTCCCCCCAGCAACCTGCAGGCGCAGGGAGGCGACCCTCTCGTCCACCGGGGTGAACTCCAACGTAGCGGCACTCAGCCGGGGGCTTGTGAGTATCCCCACACCCGCCCAGCTCCTCACACACTGGGCAACTCCGGAGAAGAAGAGTCCAGGAGAATGGTTCCAGAACCAAGACTGTGCGTAGAGGTAAGCCCCACCAGATCTAATTGGTAGCGCTCCACCTCCCGCACTAGTTCCGGCTCCTTCCCCCACAGAGAGGTGATATTCCACGTTCCCAGAGCCAGCCTCTGCCGCCCAGGTCTGGTCCGTCGAGGCCCCTGACCTTCACTACCACCCATTTGGCAGCGCACATGACCCCAGCAGTTCCTCCCACAGGTGGTGGGCCCATGGGATGGAGAGGGAGGTGCCACGTTGCTTTGGGCTGTGCCTGGCCGGGCTCCATGGCAAACCCGGCCACCAGGCGCTCGCTGACGAGCCCTCCATCCAGGCCTGGCTCCAGACGGGGGCCCCGGGCTTTCTCCGGGCAGGGTCTCTTCCTCTTCCTCGCTTCTTCAGTGTGTTCTTCATGAGTGTTCTCCCCTCATTACCTGTATTAACAGCACCTGTTTAAACTCGTGACCTGTATAAAAGACACCTGTCCACACACTCAATCAAACAGACTCCAACCTCTCCACACTGTTAGACCATTTCTTCTGTGCTTGTGAAGTGGATGGATTATATTGACAAAGGAAAAATATTCACTGATGGATATTATAACGAAGTTGTCCAAAGCATTTGAAAGAGAAATATCTTTGTGCTTATGGAAAATATCTTGGAACTTCATATTTCAGCTAATGTAACCACCAAAGTTGGGTTTTTATTCGATATTATAAAGCAGTATTCTGCCTTATATGTATGTTTGACTAAACCTCACACCCATAGTAGTAAAAGTGAAACTATTCTCTTATACATTGACTGAACTTTCAGAGTTCTTGGCTTTTACACCTTAATGCTGCTTTTCTTGGTTCTGCTGGGTTCTTAATGTTGTTCATGGTTCTGCAGGGTTCTGCAGCTGTGCTGCAGCGCCGCTCTGAGAACGAGGAGTTTGTGGAGGTCGGGAGGTTACAACCATCTGACTATTTTGGTAAGTAAAGTCTCCTTATACGTCAGTTCTGTCCAGGGTTTCCCGCAACACTTTACAGTGAAGGCGGCCGCCTTAACAAGAGACGTCTGCTGCCTTAACTACGCAGTCCCAAAATAGTAAATGTAAATGTGACATATGATACGTCCAAACAGCTAGTAAATATGTCCGAACAGCGTGGTGTTTTAATGTCATTGCGCTCTGTTACCAGCATCCATAAGCAGTGAATGTGATTACCTATGCACATTTTGACAATGATGCTCCCCCCCAGAGAAGAAGGCAAAGATAACCAAATCACCTTAACTAACACCTTTTCTGGGGGAAACCCTGCTGTCTTAAGAGTAATTTTTTTTACGCACTGTATTAACATGAGTGAAGGCTGTCAGAAACATTGAATTTCTACAATGTCGCTCAAATGTCCTGCTTTGTGTGCTCTGATCCTTCAGGTGAGATTGCCCTGCTGATGAACCGTCCTCGGGCTGCCACCGTGGTCGCCCGTGGCCCTCTGAAGTGCGTAAAGCTGGACCGACCGCGGTTTGAGCGCGTCTTGGGACCCTGCTCGGACATTCTGAAACGCAACATCCAACAGTATAACAGCTTTGTGTCACTGTCAGTCTGAGGGGCCTCGCGTCCCCTGTATAACCTCTTTTAGACCCAGGGTCCACCAATGCATTTTTGCTTTAAAGTTACATCATTTTATCTTCATTTTGCTTTTTGACTAATAATATTTTGTTACCCATCACCTGGCTATCTTAGTCACACACCGGCACATTTGTTAGTTCGTTACACATACCTGCTTCACACACAGCTTTCACTGCACTTGTTGAAATGTATTATTATGATATTTTTAACTAATTTGCTTCCAAAAAGGTCAAGGTTGACATTCCTACAGAATACTGTATCCAATATTGCAAGCATAAAGTTCTCAGTTCTTATGTAGATTTCATGCTATGATAATCAATGTTTATCCTCCATTGCAACATTACTTCGAATACAATTTTACATTATCTCCCAATGTTCCCACATGTTGGTCCGATTCACTGTTTCAGAGCGTTTGTACAACTTCACACACCCAAAATATTTTTCAAACAGCTAACAAACTAGTGCCAAATGTTTGGTAATTGTTTTCAAAATTCAGAATCCATAGATGATATTTATGGTTGAAAGGGTGAACCTCAAAGGAAGTATCCATCTCCAATGTGTAAAGTCACCGCTGATGAGTTTGTACATTATTGGCTACAGTGGGGGAGAAACATCGAGTATTAGTGTATTTCAGTATTCAGCATTTTTCAGTATACACCAAATAACTTTATTGTATTGCTACGTTTTTTTAAACAGAATTATATTGTTATGAGAGTTATTAATGTTATTATTGTCATAATTATCTTTATTGAGTGAAGGAATGTTGCGGCTATTGTTTAGAGTGATGGTAAACTGAAGTAATTTCAAATATCTTTTTGTAAATGCAATTTTTTTTCCATAAATTCTATTTTGGGTGTTCAGTGCCACAGCGTAAATAAATGCTTCTTTTTGTCAACTGACAAAACCGTATGTAGATGTATTGTGAAAATGTAATGAGTTAACCTTTTAAAAGTAGGCGAAAGGGCTTTAAGGTAATTAACATTGTAAGTCTCCAAATTGTAGATTGTTTAATGGATTTATCACTTTTAATTATTTATGTATTTTGAGCGCAAAAGTTACAAGCGGTAAAAAAGAGAATCCCAATGACAGGTGATTCAGACATTAGATTAAATTGTCTTTAGTTTTATGATATGTTAAAGCGGCTTTGCTGTTAAAGCTTTGTAATTATTTGAATGTCTTATTGAAAAATCTGTGATCTTCTATACTGTGCTTACCTACTGCATAATGTAAAATAATGAGAAGGTGTTAATGAGAGGACACTCAAACTGCCCCTGTGTTGGTCAAACAATAGGTAATTCGCTACCAACTTCAGCCCCATTTACTGATGGATCTTAACAATGCAGGTGTAATTTTGGGAGAAATTAATTGTTTAGTAACTGCTTAGTCTCCTAGGTTGTAATCCTATTAATTCCTGCCATGCAGCTGGCTCATCCGGCCCTAGGAACAGACGGTTCACTTTCGTACAGCTATTTTCTCTTTCTAAGATATTTAGGCTTTGACATGTTCCCAACCTGAATCTTATGTACAAAACTGTATGTCTGACTGGATGGATGGATTGACTTATGTAACTATGTTTGTATGTCCAAAACCAATCAACATGATACTGAGTCCACTGCAGTGTTCCGTACTGGAGATAAATATTTTGTAGAACTTTTTGATTCAGTGGATCATATGCAATATTGCAGGTGTGTATTTGCAGATATTTTAAACCCCTACCAAGGATTTGCTAGTGTTTTTATTTGTGATATTGATTTATTTTCTGGCACAGCAAATCACAAGTACTGGTATTGTAAACAAACAAACAAGAAAATTGCACAAGATTCCCACTAACCAGAAGGCACACTGCAGTCAACCCAGTTTGCCTTAGCTTATGTAACTTGGGCGTAGACACTCCTGCTACCCCAACATTCAGCAAGTTTGTGCAGCCTTGCAGAGTTGCAGCTCATCTGAGGACCATTCTTTTTCTATTCTACCCGACTGTACTCGGTTTGATTTCCTGTATGTGCAAAGACGTTTATCCTTTTGGTATAGAATGTTCCAGATGGCAGTTTAAGCAATAAAAAGGTAAAATGATGGAATGACTCGTATTATTTGTGTCTGAATATAATTGGACAGACTCGTGAATGTATTTTACAGAAATAAAGCACAATTTCATATTATTCCTCTGGGGGGCAGTGTAGTGACACTTCATTATTATTATGACACATCTGCTCAGTAACACAATGCATTTACGGTATTAGTGCTTTGGGATCTCAAATCTATTAAGCAGTTTTCTTTTTCCAACGATTTTCCTATCAAAGTCAAATTCCTAGGAGCCTAGTTGAATGCAAATGATGACCACAAAGAGGCTTCAAAAGGCTGAAGGAAGTGACACAGTTCATAAAGTTAGTAAACCCAGAACCTACTTATGCATGCATTTGACATCAGTCACTGTTGCAAAATCTATAAAAGTTCTGAGCGTTTTTTTCTGCTGACACCTTGTAAAAAAAGGCTACCATATGATCCCTCAGGCAACATATAGTTGGACAAAGGCCCGGCTTAATTTGGCATGATTTCACTGACAAACGCTTACAGTTGTGGTTCCCCCTCGTAAAAATAAGCGTGGAGTTTGGATTTTTATTGAGGACAGCAACGCGAACAGCTCAGAGCTAAAGGCCCAAACATGTTGAAATACAATAAAAGTTTTTTTGAAGACAATGTATTGCTTCAGAGACAGATTAGCTCCAACATTATCTACTTTAGCTGCCTTGCTGTAGCCGTGTTGATGAGGTAACATTACCAGGGTGTGGTTCAAAGACAGAACAACTGACGGACGTTACAGGCAACTGATGATGAGAAACAAGGATTAAACGTTTACCTGCTGTCTGGAAAGACCTAGGTTTAAATGAGGGTCTGAATACAAGCAGAGCATGAAACGCCTCCACATTAGTTAATTATGAGTACATTTATAAGTAAACAATTGTGATCCTCTTCATTTAAAACTATTTTTCTCTTTGGTGTCCTCAATAATGACATGTATTCTTCATTTTCAAAAGTGGCTGCTTCCCGATGTCAATTACCCTTCATCATCATACATTTCTGTGCATCTCTAATGTAGATAAAACAAACAACAGAAATCAATACACACGTAATAAGTTGTGAAGTGTTCAGTAAGCTTTTCCTGTCAAAGGTTTGTTCAGTCACCCAAATCTGGAATTTATTGAAACATTTCTATGTGATAAAACAATTATTACAGTATTCTTACACCAAACTCAGATCATTGTAATATAAAAAGCTTTCCCTACATTTACAGTATTTGTTGAATTAATGCTGGGTACCGAAAAAGGGTGTATGGCTAAATTCATCTTAAATTATCCAGTGCTTCTCTCAGTCTTGTGGCTCCTTGTATAGTCCAGGTGTCAGATAGATAACCTCATAGTCAATGTCCCTGGGCCACGTTTTGCTTGAAAACAGTAATGCTGTTTATTGTCACAGGCAAGGTTTGGCTTCAAAGACCAGTTCAAAACGATTCACTTATCCATATCAAGGCTTTGGCTTTTTTGCTTTTACATGATGGGAAAACCCGACATCATCGTCCTCAGGCTGTATTTGGTCTGCAGTTGCTTCCCCTTACAGGACTTGATGACACATTCAAAACATCACCATATTCCCGTATCAGAGGGTATCTCCTTTGACCAGAACCAACCAGGTCTCCTCTGTATAGACACCTACCTTGGTAACCTTAGTTACCTCTCTTTGTTAGACGCAGCCACTGCATGGACAGTGTCTGGCATGACGGCGGAGTCAATAAAGTCAGTAGTGATCACCTGTGCCTGTCCCAGCCTGCGGACACACCTTTGGACTGTCTTCAGGACGCGCTGCAGCCGACGGTCCAGAGCCTGCAGGTGGGGCTCGGTTAGGATGGGCTCCAACGTGTCCTGTCCCAGGGACTCCCTCATCACATCACTCAGCCGATAGTGGTCCTGGTGGAGGAGCTGGAGACGAAGCAGCGTGGAACGCTTTATACTGACACGTGAGGCGAGGAGGGAGAGAGACAGAGAAAATGGGGCAGAGATGGGCCACAGTTGAGATTGAGGCTTTAAGTGTTGCCGTGTCTCCTAATCTTTCTGAGGTAATTTCAATGAAGGCTTTATCTGTTAGTTAATCTAGTCTGCACACCCTGTTGACTTACATGCAGCACTGTGACAATGGGGCCAATATTGACATCTCATCATGGGAATGCTTGCCAAACCTGAAATGAAGGAAAGTGATGTTTTCATAAGGAAACTATAAACATACCATACAAATAATGACTGCAGTTACATAGCAGCTCAGGTACTCACCCTCTGGCGTTGTCAAAGTGAAGAAGGAAGCCATCGTCTCCGAACTTGGTGAAGATCTCATAATGGTGCCTGTCCATGTTACCTGAGGGAACGTGTCAGGAACAATGAGTGCTACAGACATAGCAGTGAACGTAATCGAGAATGTGTCAGTTTTGGATAACATACAGTATGTCTATTCAATAGGAGAGCGTTTACGAAACAAATAAGGTGTGACGGGACTAGCCCAGAGGTCAACCAGAGGTCATGGGTGGTGGAACGTACCCATGAGAAAGTCAAAGATGGCCATGTCCATGATGTTGAGCAGCCTGTTCCCTGAGTTGTACGGATATATCTGCTTAATGTTGTCGCAGAAGAATGGGTTCACCTCCCATCTGGAAGACACACAACAAAGCAAATGGTTAAATGTTATGAGACATTAATTAGAACAAGATATAACGTTCAGGCTACCCTCTTAAATGAACAATAAAACAGACACTTTAAAAATTAAAAGGCAACAATAAACAAATTGTCCCTAAAGAATAATTCAGCGACATCCTTGAGCCAACAAATGTAATTTCATTTATCAGTATAGCCCTGCCATTAGAGACAGGTATATAGAGAGAGACAGGCAGGTAGAGTGAGACAGGTATTTAGAGGGAGACAGCTATGTATAGAGGGACAGGTATGTAGAGGGAGACAGGCATGTAGAGGGAGACAGGCATGTAGAGGGAGACAGGCATGTAGAGGGAGACAGGCATGTAGAGAGAGACAGGTATATAGAGAGAGACAGGCATGTAGAGAGAGACAGGCATGTAGAGGGAAACAGGTATTTAGAGAGAGACAGGCATGTAGAGGGAGACAGGCATGTAGAGGGAGAAAGGCATGTAGAAAAAGACAGGTATGTAGAGAGAAACAGGCATATAGAGGGAGACAGGTGTGTAGAGAGAGACAAGCATGTCGAGGGAGACAGGCATGTAGAGGGAGACAGGCATGTCGAGGGAGACAGGCATGTAGAGAGAGACAAAGAGGAAGGCCACAGACAGAAACCGAGCTTGAGCTTGGGTTGGAAGACCGC
>JACXGM010001421.1:15066-39529 GCA_016801145.1 Umbra pygmaea
ATCTGGAGGTAGAGGGGGCAGTTCATCTGGAGGTAGAGGGGGCAGTTCATCTGGAGGTAGAGGGGGCAGTTCATCTGGAGGTAGAGGGGGCAGTTCATCTGGAGGTAACTTTCTGAATAAAATGCAGGAATCCAATGGCACAAGCAGGGAGCAACTGACATGTAGCTGCAGTAGTCCAGACGTTGGATGACAAGTGCCTGGTTCCTGGACATGGCTTTTCCTTGCCATGACAGAGGCTAGCTGGCCAAAGCAGACATACTGGCACCTACTGAATACTATCTTAGGTTGGACCTCATTAAATCCCACCATAGGAAAGTCTATACACTGTCTTTATTTACAAGGTTAATCCTATGTCCACACTTCTAATTCTGTTAATTGAAAGCATACCTTTAGTATGAGGAAATTGTCTTGGTGTTATAGGTTTTATATGGTACCCAAAGCTAGTAGTTAACTTCACCATTGAAAAAATATATTCTGCTTTAATATTGCAGTACATGTCTGATTGAATTGAATCCTTAATCCTCTTAGAATGCGTTCCAGTAGTTTGTTCCAAAGTTCAATTTTTTCTCTGATATTCAACAGCACAGCCTATACTGTACACTACTGTATAGTCAAAATACTGTACGCAAGCTTTGGTTTCAGATAAAGGATAAATTTATCAGTTTAAACAGTTTTGCCTGACAAGCTTGAAAATATGTGATGTTTCTGTGTTGTTTCTCTTGTAACCAACACTACATGTTGCTTCTGACTGGACAGATATGTAGGCAGGCAATGAATGAATGCAGGGGGCTTTGCCATTGTTCTACCGCTGCGGTGACACTGTGGCTGTTTGAAATCCCTCCGGGAACTGTAATGAAGCCAAATATTTCCCATCATTCCCAAAACTGTATACACAATGTATACAGTACCTAATACACTGCAAGTCATGTAATAGGCTAAAATAGCCAGTTATAATTCTACTTAATCATTAATGCAGGATTCTTTATTGAGCACTTCCTTACAGTGCATTAACTGTGTGTGGTGTGCTGAAAAAAATATGGCTCTTTTGTACTGGGATTATCCTGCACAAGGAATTTGTCACTTTTAACTATTTGACAGGAGTTCAACGGGTGCAATTCTGACCATGGGGACATTATTCATTGGCATCACAATGAAATGTCCTTTTTTTGTTTGTTTTTTTACATAACTTGCTATGTACAATGTGGCAGACTCTCTGTAAAGACTCATTTGTTTCTTTTTGTGCATTTTATGTCTCTTCCAGACAAGATTTGTGACCAGATTAGTGATGCAGTCCTGGACGCCCATCTGAGACAGGACCCCGATGCCAAGGTGGCCTGTGGTGAGTCAGATAAATACAGTAACAGTATGTTCAGTCAGTTTGTCAGACACCCACCTGAATGGAAATAATACAACTTTGCGTACGGTCAACATGAAAGAAGGGGGAAACATTTACGTGATGGACACATTGCACACAGTTGTCAGACACCCATCTGAATGAAAATAATATACGGTAAACATGTGGGAAGAGAGACACATTTATTTGATGCACACATTGAGACAATGTAAAGGTCACCAGCAATACAAACTTAATTTCGACTGAGCCCATTCACAATCTGGCAATCCTTTATCCTTTCCATGACCTAAAATCCTTTGATTATTCTCTCATAATCTCCCATAATGATACAAGACACAAGCGCAGTTGAGATAAACCCACTGACCTCCTATTAGAATGTTGAATGTCACTGGTGTACATCCTATATAGATTTACCATAGGCACACTTATTGGTGATGTTATCGATCAATACCTAAGGGTCTGTTCAAAGTGTCTTATGAATCAATAATGGATCAATCATAGTCAACTGTTTATTAATCAATAACCTGTTACACTTATACAGAATACCTGTCAGTTTAATTTGTTTATTAACATGTTTTATATTGTCAAAAGTTATTATAATATACATTACAGATAGGAAGTCTCAAACACTTTTTTCACAATTTGTTCTGTCGTTGCCTTCACCTATCTACACAACCATACTCTGCATTATGTAGATTTGACAATACAGAATTTTCATTCAATTCTAAGCTAAACTGATAATGTATAGTTTCATAAGGCTATATTCCACTTGCAATAGCAGTTCTAAAATAACATGGGTGTATGTATTCATGTTCTAAATCCCAAGTCAACCTGTATTAAATTATAGTGAGACTTAAACATACTAACAATTGTTGTGGAAATGCACAGTCCACAGGAGGAGTATACAAAATGTTACAGGCCTGGAAAATCACGTGGGAGCAGAGTCAAGGCACTTCTTAATATGTGGAATGTTTATGCCAACAACACACTGTCTAGATGTTCCCTCTAAACTGGATGACAGCAAGTACAAATGGGTAGTCAGAAAGGTTACCAGCAACTTTGAGAGAGCTACCACTTTTATAGCCAGGACTGGTCATCGTGTGTGGCATCACGTCTCCAAGCACTCCACTAACACTGACCCCTGTGGGTGGCAAGAAGGAAGCCGTTAGTTGATTTTGAATTCCATTTGAAGTACACTATATTGTCAAAAGTATGTATGAGGTGTGATCTTGTTGGACATTTCTATTCCAAAACCATGAGCATTAACATGACTATAACAGCCACCACTCTTCTGGGAAGGCTTTCCACAAAATTTTTAAGTGTGTCTGTGGGAATTTGTGCCCATTCAGCCAAAAGAGCGTTTGTGAGGTCAGGATCTGATGTTGTCAAGAAGGCCTGGATGTCGACTACGGCTTCACTCACTTTGCCCAGACCTCACAAGGCAGAACAAAGTTTCACTAATTTTACTAATATATTTACTTAATTTACTGTATGTAATGTAATGTAAATTGATCTCTTATGCATCATCTTGGCTGTCTAAATATCTGTTTTCATTGTTTATGTGTATTCTCTGACAACTTTTAAAACATATTCTATATCTACTTTATATTTATTGTCATGAACATGCATTTGTTTTACATTTATTTTTACTGTTTATCACATTGAAATACATTTTATGTATGAAATATGCTCTATAAATGAAGTTTGATTGATGGTTTATTTTTATTTATTTATGCACTGGGGCATACTCTTTCTGGAACAGGAAAGGGCATTCCACAAACTGTTGCCACAAAGTTGGACGCATCCAATTGTCTAAAATGTCATTGCATCCTGTGATGAACCTTCACTGGAACAAAGGGGCCAAACCCTGAAAAACAGCCCCAGACCATCATTTCTCCTCTGCCATTACTACTGGTGTCCACAAACGTTTGGTCAAATAGTGTATGACAAAAATGTTTTCATTACAGAGATTTTGTAGAGTAGGAAAAAATCTCAGGTAGTTATGAAGTATTATGTGTTATTGTGATTAGTTCTAATGTAGTGTTGATGGTTTCACTCCATCTAGAGACGGTGTGTAAGACAGGCATGGTCCTGCTTTGCGGGGAGATCACTTCCCGGGCCAACGTAGACTACCAGAAGGTTGTCAGGGACACCATAAAACACATTGGTTATGACAACTCAGAGAAAGGTGAGAAATCAACAGGAGAAATGTATCGGACATGTATCGGTACCTGAACATGTCTTTTTTAAATAGCTAATTGGTAAGCAGCGTAGGCAGAAACATACTAATGAACCGATGAGGATCACTCTCTTCTTTCTCTCTCATCCCCCTCCTCTCCTCCCATCTCTACATGGAGGTTTTGACTATAAGACGTGTAATGTGTTGGTGGCACTGGAGCAGCAGAGTCCAGACATTGCTCAGGGGGTTCACATAGACAGGAAAGAAGAGGACATGGGTGCCGGAGACCAGGGCTTGATGTTCGGCTACGCCACAGACGAGACAGAGGAGTGTATGCCGCTCACCATCGTCCTGGCTCACAAACTCAACTCCAAGATGGCTGAACTCAGGCGCAACGGAACAATCCCCTGGCTCCGGCCAGACTCCAAAACACAGGTGAGACTGAAAACAGAGTGAACAGTAAAGTGTCTCTTCCGGTGATGTGTGTAAAGAGATGTGCTTGCATTTAGGGTTGGTGTAACGGAGATAGAGACAGTCAGATGGAAACAGATTTGGGGTCACAAACACTCACCTGGATCTGAACTCGAGACTCCCCTCTGAGAGGTTGCAGGTGGGAAGATGTTCCCATGACTCCCTGGGTCTGTTTTTACCACTGAGAGTTGACCTCTGGTAAAACTAGTCAGGAGCAAAGGAGAACAGCTGCGGTCTTGTCAATCACAGCAAAAGCTCTGACTCCATTAGATGCTCAGAACATCTTCTCCAAGCTGCTATCGCTTCTCCCTTCCATGTTCATGTCTCGGTTAGGGCTGTCAGTGAAGTGTCAGAAGCTCCACTAATGTTTCAATGTTTCCAACTTTCAGACTGTGGACCCGAACTACTGCTAGTTATCTCCTCTACCTGGTGTTATTGCATCATTCTGGTGTCCTGGGTCTAAATCTATCCCGATTAGAGGGCTAAAATGAAAACCAGCAGTAATCTGGGCCCAAAGCCTTGGAGTTGGTCACGGCCCGAAACTACATAAAGCTGTTTATGATCTAAGTGAAGAGAAGAGGCATTGGGCTGAAATGGAACAGACCCAACACCCAATGTATCCCTTCCATAGGCAGCTGTAACCCCATATGCGATTCTCGAGTTCCTGAGATTCTTCTAAAGTGTCTCCAGTATGAAGGCAGGATCTGAAAGACGGCTCAAAATAGGAACTCGTGAGAGAGGTTACATTCAGGCGTTAGGGGTGTCTGAGCTGAACTCAAACATAAATATTCCTTTTTAGGTGATCAATTTCAAAATGTGTGGACTCTTAATGATGGATCTACTAATTGGTTGACAAAACCATAAAATTATATGAAAGTCTTTCATACGCCTGAACACGGAGTCAGTTCATAGAGGCCCTCAGAAAGTGTTGTTGATATCCAATTTCACAGGAAGGTGTCTTGGCTAACCCACAAATATGACAACACATCTCACGTACTCCCCTATTTCCTCCCCCCTCCCTCCCTCCCTCCCTAAGGTGACAGTGCACTACGAGCAGCAGGACGGGGCAGTGATCCCCAAGAGGGTACACACCGTGGTGGTATCTGTCCAACATGATGACTATGTCAGCCTGGAAGAACAGAAGAAGGTCCTCAAGGAGAAAGTAAGTACAGTGCGTCTTCGTGGAAAGGTTTTGGTGGAAGGACTTGGTGGTGGATAATGGATGTGGCAGATTACGTTATTGCACATTATGACCACCAGGGGGAGTCTGAAACGTGATTTTTGCTCTGCACTTTCTGTTGCTCTACTTGTGGATGCAAAATAAAGCACTGACTCCTAATGTGATGGACTCTTATTTGAATGTACAAATGCAATATATAATACCTCCACAAGGTGATCAAGGCCGTGGTTCCAGCTAAGTACCTGGATGACAAAACAATATACCATCTACAGCCCAGTGGGCGCTTCGTCATTGGAGGACCCCAGGTGAGAGTCATAGCATTAACACAAATGTCATTACCTAAACCTTAGTGTCATAACCTAAACATGAGACTCATAACATTAACACAAATGTCTTTACCTAAACCTGAGTGTCATAACATAAACATGAGACTCATAACATTAACCCAAATGTCATTACCTAAACCTGAGTTTCATAACCCAAACATGAGACTCATAACATTCACCCAAATGTCATTACCTAAACCTGAGTGTCATAACATTAACCCGAATGTCATTAGCTTCAGTTGGAATAAAAGTTATTCAACCGCCATTGCAAATCAGGTTTATTGTCAATATGTACACACTTTCAGCTGTTTGCAATGAACAAATTAAACAAAAGCAATTGAAGTAGATCAACACAATGAATGCATAAAGTGGTTTCCCCAAATCCAAATGCAAATGCAACTGATAAGGACATATTCAGTCTCAAAGTTATTTAAACCCTTCTTGGCAAGCACCTTTAGTACTTAGTAGAGCAACCTTTTTCTGTTATGACCATCTGCATACGAGATGCATAGCCAGACACCAGCCTGAGCATTCTTGAGGAATCTCATGAGCAATGGCCTCCAGTTCAGTAATATTCTTGGGTTTGTGTGCTGCAACCGCCTTCTTCAAATTCCACCAGAGATGTTCTATGGGGTTCAGGTGACTGTGACGGCCACTGTAGAATCTTCCAGGACTTCTTCTGTAACCAAGGACTTTGAGGAATGCTTGTGATCAATTTCCTGTTGGAAAGTCCACTTTAGCCCAAGCTTCAGCTTCCTCACAGACGGCATGACTTTTTCTCCTTGAATTTCCTGAAACTTCAATGAATCATGTTGCCTTCCACACGCTGCAGGTTTCCTGTGCCAGAGGCTGCAAAGCAGAGATAAATTGATATGTTGCATCAGGTGTTTTGCATGTGTGCTGTTGTGAGGGATTCTTTTTTAGCGGATTAATCAATCTTGATTTCTATTTTTATGAGTTGCATTTTCAGTTGGATTTGGGGAAACCACTTGATGCATTCATTGTGTTGAGCTATTTCAATTGCTTTTGTTTGATTTGTTCATTGCAAACAGCTGACAGTCTGTACATATTGACAATAAACCTGACTTGCAATGGGGGTTGAATCATTTTCATTACAACTGTAAACCTGAGTGTCACAAATTTAACATGAATGTGACAGAATATTAACCTGAATGTCATTCCCTAAACCTGAGGGTCACAACCTAAACACAACTTTCGTAACCTATACCTCGGTATCGTGAACTACTCACACATGTAAACAGATACACTCACCTCATCTCTCATCCTATAAAGAATATAATGAAATATCCACCCTATAAAAACATAATCTCAACACTTCCTGTTTTCCCAGGGTGATGCTGGGGTGACGGGCAGGAAGATCATCGTTGATACGTATGGAGGCTGGGGAGCTCACGGTGGGGGAGCTTTCTCTGGTAAAGACTTCTCTAAGGTGGACCGCTCAGCTGCCTACGCTGCCCGTTGGGTGGCCAAATCCCTGGTGAAGGCTAAACTGTGCAGGAGGGTCCTGGTTCAGGTGAGGTCATAGTTCTCCTGAATTTCTTGCTTCTCCAATATATAGGTGGTCCTCCCCCTGAGAAAATTTAAAGCAAAAATAAAAAATTGTCAGATATTAATGATATTGTAAACACTGTCAAGACCATCCCAGGTAAAAAAAAGTATATTTAAATGTACTTGAAATGTATTTTATTTATCCTAAATATACTTCTAATATATTATTTTGGTATGTATACTTTGAAAGTATACTTCAAATATACTTAAATATATTAAATACATACTTATGGTTAAACATAAGTATACTAGAAGTATAATACTGGAGTATAATTTAAATATACTTTTTTTTACTTGGGATTGTACAGTAGGTTTATAAGAGCTTTGTGTCAAACCCTAAGGGCCGGTTTTGCGGACACATATTAAGCCTGGTCCTGGATCAAATAATCAAGTTGAATGGAAATCTATTCCAAGACTAGGCTTAATCCTTGTCCTTGAAACCGGCCCTAAATATTGGTAACTGAGGGCCTTTGTGTCTGCGATTTTGTAGGTATCCTACGCCATTGGAGTAGCCCATCCGCTGTCCATCTCCGTGTTCACATATGGCTCCTCGCAGAAGTCAGAGCGTGAGCTTCTGCAGATTGTCAACAAGAACTTTGACCTGCGTCCTGGTGTCATAGTCAGGTAAACACTCCAATTCCTGTGTTTAGGTAAAAAACAGCTTTTCCAGGTTTGCATTATCACCACATTATCCCTTTTTTTATCTCTCTTTATAGGGAACTGCAATTGAAGAGACCAATATACCAGAACACAGCATGTTATGGACACTTTGGCAGAAGCGAGTTCTCCTGGGAAGTCCCTAAAGAGCTAAACTACTAAACATCTCCCCCTAGTGGTGAAATATATAACAGTAGAAAACAGGCCACCTGAGGGTTACAACTGTTTTCAACAGTTCTGCCTTTTCATTGGCTAGTTTTGGAGTTAAGGATTGCAGGATAAGAGTAAAGAATAATCTGGAGACATATACACTACACTCATTACTGACAGATTGATCAAAAGGTCACTTCTGAAACCAACATTCAAAATCTACCAGGAAATCTAACAGATAATAAAGTAAAATATTAATAAACAAACATGTTGAGCATTTAGCATGAAAACTGTGAATATACTGTGTATAATGTAGACATGAGCCGATATGTCTATATCAGGTTGGTGCTACACATCCTGTTTCTATTCATCCATAAAAGGGGAATCTGTATCTGTAAGTTCAAATCACATCCTTCAATCAACCACAATAAAGTACTTTATATTTTTTCTAATATTATTTGAGAGATCACTCTAACTCATTTTCATGGCTCTGTATCAAAATGCATTATATGTAGCTCTGTAAAGATGAAATCCAGTCTAAATTTTGTTATAACAAATAATAGTATTTTTTACTGTGCAGAATTACTAATACAATTATTACTACTACTACAGGTTGACCTGTACACAGGTCTTATTACTACAACTACAGGTTGACCTGGACACAGGTCTCATATCCCAGGGCGGTATACACCATACCTCTTGTGTTGCAAATGACCAAATCTAACCGTAGATATAGCAGAGTAATGTACATCATAATAATGTTGTATAGCTGTTCATAATGACTTGTAATATGAGGCACTGCTCATTGTATTTGTATCATTATCTGTAGAGCTGCTACTTTGAGCTCATAGGACTTTAAGTTATTGAAAAGTGTTCTCCAGTCAGAAATTATTTGATTGGTTGATTCAAAATCAGAGTGCGGACGTCACATGACATCAGAAATGTGCACAAGCATAGTTTTCTCAGTTTTCAATCATATCTAACCATACACCTAACCTTAACCCTAACCTTAACCACACTGGAGTGTTAAAATATAAACCTGTAATATATATATATAGATCCCTATATATATATATATATATATATATATATATATATATATTAAATTGTAATTATCAATCAAAAGTAAACTTAATGTGAGGTCTGCCCTCTGTTCTGAATCAACCAATCAAATAATTTCTACCTCCAAGGCAGGTCTGACTGGAGAACACTTTTGAATAACTAAAAGTCCTATTGTAAACAATATTAGCTGTCTTATCACTTCAACTCTGCTAGATGACAGTAGATATGGTTTTATGTATTTTTAATTGTGACTTAATTGTTGTGATTATTTCACTATGAATGGTTTATGAATGAATTGCCAAGCTAACGTACATGCTGCAAACAGGGGGTATTTTATATTGTGGACCATTATCATCTTAGCATTTCTATGTATGTAGAATTGTATGTCTGAGGAAACCAATGCTGAGCTTGCCAAACAAACATGGATCCTTTTTTTTTAAAGATAATGACAATGTCCCTCTTCTGATTCCAGGCTTGTGTATTTTTTTGTCATCCATTTAATTTTTCAAACCATAATTCACTAAAGTCTTACTTGAAAATGACTGATCAGCTGCTTCTCAATATATACAGCATAACTAAAGGGGACTTATATGAATGTCTTCCTGTGATTGGCTGGGCCCTGTACACTCGAGCAGGGCATAGTAGGGTTACAGAATACTTACGCCATAGAAAACTGCCCCCTAGCCACCATGTCTTCAGGTGGGGCTACGGTGAAGTAATCTAGTTTCATTATCTTTAGCTAGGGCTATGGTATAGTAACACCAATTCAGATATCTCGCTATCATGTCTTTACAACTCTGCCCTGAACCAGGTTATTCTACTGTTATTTCTGTCTTAGAGACTGTACCTTGTAGCTACTCACTGTATGATGTTGATTAGAAGGTTTAATAATTGCTGAGGTTCGAAGATGATTAAAGTTCCCCCTGGCTTATAGTAACTTTTTTTATTATTCCTTTATGAAAGTTATCTAAACATTGCTATAAAATTCAATATTATAATAATTCATGTTCTTAAGATATGTGTCAGGAAAAGAGATTGAATATAATTTAAAAAGGCCATATTCGTGGACAAGGATTAAGCCAAGAGATTCCCGTTTAACTTGATTATTTAGTCCGGCAATAGTGTCTGTGAATCTGTGTCTGCGAAACCAGCGCCAAGAGTTTGAGGTTATTTTGTAGATCCACAAGAGTGACATTAAATGAGAAGAGACAAGAACACAGAACTATGAAACATACAATGTCCAGTTTATTGTACATTAGTTTTACTCAAATATATACAATCTCATTTTATTTTAAACACACACTTGTAACCTAACACATTTTCTTTGGTTTTATCAAAATAAAAGGCACATACATGTAATGTTTTTGTGTTTCGTTTGGCACTCTAAATTTGGATCCCTAAAAGCTGGTAGAACAACATGGAAAAGACCAATGAAGACATCAGCTAAGGCAGGAACAGGTAACTCTGACAGCGTTGGAGGCCAAAATCTATATCTTCTATATCTTCTCTTAAAATCTTCTCAAAGGACAGGTGTGCACAGCCACATCCCATGTGTGTTAGAAACATGTAGGTGTACAAATAAAACCTAACCAAGATTTATAATCTAGTAACATTATAGATGTGTGATTGAACCACTTAAAATGATCATGCTATTTCTAGACTTGCTCTTTGTATGATAAAGCATTGAGCCACAGCTATAACATGTGTTTTTGCATAGGAGGTTGAACCAAGAGAAGAATAGCAAGTGACCAATTAGGTCAAATAAAAAATCTACCTACAAAACAAGTTTCCTAAAAATAAGTTTTGATTACACCAAAATAGGAGGACAAAGAATATTTATTTTAAAAAGTGAAGAATAAGTTAACAATTTCGCTTAGTAAAACAGATTGTGGCCACCTGGTGATGTAAAAAATTCCTGAGGTGAAAGTTCAGAAGAATTTATTTGAAAACAAAATAATGTTTCTAAATGTAAAGGGCATGGTTAGCGTTTTAATTTGGACAGGTAGAACAGTTACCTATAGTTTCTACCTTTCTGTCATCTTTCATTCATTTACTGTAATGATTACAGCTACAAATCTCTGCCTAGACAATAACTACACATACAGATCTGGGATCAGCTTACCTATACTAAACAGTAACAATAACCATTAGTTTATGCTAAACAAAACCTGCATTTCTTTTTACAATTAGTGTCTTTGGATAAGATGCTATTTTATCTGAAACTGTTTTCAGTGTAAGCCAATACCAGATCAGTTTGATACATTAATTGTAAACAGCTGTTAAAGTGATATTAGTTACATATTGAATTCAACACATTCTTAGCACCAATATCACTCAAAACAGAACAATAGCTTTAGTTGTGGCTTGTTTGGCACAGTTCGATCAAAAACAGACACTTATACAGATGTTTTCACAGAGAATGTTGAGGCCACGTTGATATATATCATATATATTTATAGAACAGCAAAGAGGTCTGTGCAATAATCTCTCTCCACCAAGAGACACTAAAAAAATACTTTTCTTGTCTACAAAAGTCATTGTCTATTATTGATTTCTATTACATTTTCTGGTTGTATCCCTTTCTAGCTGTTGCCATGGTGAATGTGAAATGCTTGTGAACAACACAACGCTCAACATCCTTCTGCAATATACAGACAGTGACTATAATAAGGCAGTGTGGAGTTGCATAATAAGAATGCAAAGACCTGAAAGGTAGATGTATGGCTTGGTTCACTGTAGCTACAGGTAGGAGTGTGGATATAGATGGTTTAAATCTTCGGTTTGTCTTTACATACTTTTAAACCAGGTGCAGGCAGCAACTCTGTCGTAACTCTTTGACAGAATATTCATAACTTTTGCACGTGGTGTCACGGCTACTGGCTGGCGGGCAAGAACATCATTCTCCTAGCAACGAAACCTAGTAAGCTAATCAAGGGTCTTGCCAGGACGTCGACAGTTTTACCATGCAAAAGTTGGTGTTTTACGGTGAAAACAACATAGATATAAATATCTCCAGGCTCCAAGTCTGGTGGCCTAGTGGATAGCACTTTAGCCTCACAGCTAGAAGGTTCTGGGTTCGAACCCCAGTAGTCCTGCTCCTTTCTGTGTGCATGTTTGCCTGTTCTCCACATATCTGTGTGGGTGTGCTCCGGTTTCCCCCACCCTCAAAAACACACGCAGGTTAGGTTCTCCAGCCAGTGCCCCTGATGACAGCACTGGCTTAGATCTGGAGTTGGTCCCCGGGTGCTGTAAATGGCTGCCCACTGCTCCCTTGAGGGATGGGTTAAATGCAGGGAATGAATTTTGCTACGTGTACGTCTCAATAAGGTACCTAAATCAAGTTCTGAATATGTTAATCTTTTCATGATATCTCATTTTAATATTTGGTGACATATGTTCTAAATAGTTGATTGATAGTAGTATTAGAAATCTGTAAGGGTGCAGTTCATCAACATTTTCTTGGCGTTTCTTGCCCGCCAGGTATCCATGGTAATCACGTGACTGCAAAGTATGAATAAGGCACGGAAATCGAAAGCAAACCAGAGCAGCCAAGTGCACTTAACTGTTACCTCTCAAAACAACAATCGACTAATTCTGAGACCACGACAAGTTGACAGAAGTAAAACGAATACACATCCATGACAAAAATAACATAAATCAGAAGAGAAGCAGGTATGTCCACTCCACCCAGGGCAGCTGATAGGGGGGACAACCGGGTATGTTGTCCGGGGCCCAGTCCTGAGGGGGGCCCAAAATTTTGTTTTTGCACATTAATTTTTTTTAGCAAGGGGCCCTAAATGTGGAGTTTGTCCCGGGCCCACAGATTCCTGTCGGCAGCCCTGACTCCACCTATTAAGAGTAGAAATAATTACATATTTTGGTCCTTGGTTACCTCAGATGTTTCTGATTTTCTTGATTTAACTTGATCAGCCGAAGCATAAACCTGGCTTGTGTTAGCTGGCTTACATTTGGTTTCTTCCAGTCCTCTTTTCAACTCCAAACATTAAAAACATTTGTACAGTCAACATGTAGAAAATCATTTAGACACTATACAGTACATAAAATACTATGGCAGATTTGGCTTTTCATATACTCAAGTTTCTGTAAAAATCAACCAAAAAATGAAATATTTTTACAGTCTAAACAACTTTTCATTCCAAGATCAAGTTAAAAGACAATCTGTCCATAGTAACAGTAAAACTGTGCTGGCAGCCAGATTGTTCCCAGTTGTATACTGGGGTTCCACGATGTGTATACTTTTACTAAAGCACCATTGTCATAAACACAATCGTTGGAGTGATTCCTCAGTCCTTCAGCCATTCCAAATATTTAGGATATTCAAAATTTTCCATGTGTCAAACTGGGAGCTAAACAATGAGGCTCAGCTCTTATTTTTTTTTTTAAATTTAACCAGGTAAGTTGCCTAAGAACAATTTCTTATTTACAGCAATGACCTGGGATCAATTAGGGTAAAGTGTCTTGCCCAAGGACACAACAACATTTGGCTCAGTCGGGAATCGAACTGGCAACCTTCTGACTACAAGTCTGACTCCCTACCCACTGAGCCATCTGCGCTTGCGTATTTATTTTACTGCGTTAGATTGGATAATCTAATTATGAGTATAAGCATTAAACACCACATTTTATTTATTATATATTATTCAGACTTTCTCCAAACTGAACATCATTACCAGGCAATCCCAGGTAGTTTAATGTCGTCATGCTAAAATAGCATCAAGGCTTGATTCATATCCATCCATTTTGGACAAGGAATATAATTATTGCAGGTGGGTGTTTGTTCCAACTAATCCTATCTGCATCATGGTCTGTAATAAGACAACTAAAGTACTATTATAATACAAGTTTGGTGCGGGTAGGGCCTAACGTCCTGTTATCATTTTTGTATGGTTATGTGCAAATCAATCAGACATACAGCTCATGAATTGGCCAAATAGAGCTTACACAAGGGCTTTGGTCGGGCCTAGCTACAGTAGCTCATGGTTGGATTAGGCTGACTATTATACAATCCTTGCTCATGGTTGGCCTAAGATGTATATTATAACCATTCCATATATTCCATGTGCCATACTGGAAGCCAAACAATGATGCCCCACTCTCATGACGTTTGGGGTTTAAATGGCAAATAAAGGCAGATCTCTGACTTAGCTCACTGTTGGTATATTAAAAAACCTCTCAGTAGACCCGTCAGGGATGTCACCAGAGTCGACAACGACGTCACCAGTCAACAGCAGGCTCGGACTCATGGAATTACTTCCTGTAACGGGCGTTGAGCACAACTCTTACTTTGACCGGAAAAGGGGGAATGAACGACAAGGACCATCGATTTGTTTCCTGAAGCAGGCGTCTGGTGGCGGGTCGGTGCTCAGAGCATGTGTAAAGTACAAACCTACTGTTTCCCAACATTGGCCACTCCAAAACCCAGACCTGTTCAAAATGGGGTTATGTGGAATTGGAATTGTTCACTGACCCAGAAATGGGGGTATCTTGGTGTTTCAGCGATCAACACTTAAATGTACTTCACATCCCCCAGATTGACAATGGTACAGGCCAGATCTCTGGCTTTCCTCTCAGGGATTACAGGATTGACATGCTCTCAGGCGGATGTGAAATGGGGCCCCCTAGCGACTCCGCCTTGTGACCTCTCCCGTTTGGCCCGAGAGCACCCCCTCTAGCAAGTACCATCACAGTATCTCCAGTGACACCAGCGAACTCAAAGGAAAACGTTCCGTAGAACAGCATGATGATAACACAGAAGACCCACTCAAAGATGGCCGAAGCATGCTGCAAGACAAAGCTCTCCTGGACAAAGAACACGCCACCTAGAGGCAAGGAGGTCAAGGAGAATAATAAGACTAACTGACTAATTAGCAGACTGAACAACCAACTGTATAACTAACAGATGAAAAGAGAATGTGACAGTCAATTTTTACATTTTCATCAGTTTCTGTATAATTGTTAAAAGGTAAATGATCTATATTGCACCTCCCACAAGTTGTGTGTGTATATTTTGGTTGGTAATTTATAGGCTATTTACAAAAAATAGACCCTGTATATTAACAGGATGTATCAAGGCTAACCAACAGAATCGAAATTATAGAACTGAACAGACGTTCCAGCTAAATATTGTCAAAACCAGCACCTCATATCGATGATCAACATGTCAAATCAAACAGTAATAGTTTAGTGTACTATTCTATTAAATTAAATTAAATAAATTCCATAAAAATCATAGCTTTAATGTATAAATCTGTTGAATAAAAGACCAAAAACAAATAAGCAAAAAAATTGTTTACCATGCTAATAAAAAGTGCATGGGGCTATGGAATTGTTCTAGACCAGTGGTTCCCAACCCTATCCTCAGGGACCCCCAGACAGGCCATATTTTAGTTTTCACCCTGAAATGACACAACTGGTTCAATTAGTCAACTTCACATTAAGCCTTTGACTAATTAATCAGATGTGCCATTTCAGGGTTAAAACAAAACATGGCCTGTCTGGGAGCCCCGAGGAGGGGGTTGGGAACCACTGTTCCACTTGAATTTCAGAGGTTTTGTGAAAACCGTGATACATCCTGTCTATTATTGAAAGCCATTTAAGTCAATATGAAATAAATACATAAATAAATAAATATGGCTATGAAATAATTCCTGAAATAAATAAATGACACAAAAAATATATAACTAATCAAATATTTATATATAAATGCAGTCCATCAAAATAAATGAATTGTTTTTATTTCACAATGGTGTTTTTCAAAAGAAAACTTATTTATTTCAGGGTACCTACATTTCATAATTCCACATTTATTTATTTCAAGCCACTCTTATTTCATAATGGCACATTTCATAATATCCATTTGTTATATTCAAATGAATGGGGCGTGGCTATCTCACAGATTCAAACCAAATGAACAGCACCCATATTGGAGACTTTATTTGAAATACTCGGGCGGATAAGTGATCTTCAAAATATATACATAGATATCAAAGTTTTTCAATATAGTTTGAGACCGATTGAGAACTGTTTTTGTGTGGAAGATGTCATAGAACCTTGAAGCACAGGTGCGGGACGTCTGCCAATGGAAATTGAAAGTGATATATGCTCGCTACCTTTGTGTTGTCTGGTCTATCAACTTGAGAAATCGTGGATCTGTTTGGTGTGTCACAAAGCACGATTTAGAGATCTCCTCTGAATCATGCTTTGTGACACACCAAACAGATGCATGATTTCTCCACACAAACACGGAGCTCAATCGTTCTTAAACTATTTAAAACTTCGATATCTATGTCTATATTTTGAAGATCACTTATCCGCCTGAGTATTTCAATAGTCTTCAATACGGGTGCTGTGTGTTTGAATCTGTGAGATAACCACGGCCCATTCATTTGAATATTACAAATGGATATTATGAAATGTGTCATTATGAAATAAGAGTGCCTTGAAATAAATAAATGTGGAATTATGAAATAAAAGTCCCCTGAAATAAATAAAAGGTTTCCTTTGAAAAACACCATTGTGAAATAAAAAACTATTTAATTATTTAATTGGACTATATTTATATATTTATATTTAAAAATGTAGATATTTATTGTGTCATTTACTTATTTCATAGCCATATTTATTTATTTAATATTGACTAAAATGGCTTTCCATAGTCTATTCCTTTCTATCATCTCATTCATCTGTCCACTCTGCTTGGAATAATTAGTGCTGATGTACAACACCTGAAGGAGAGAGCAGTCCGTTAGGTTAGCTGGCTGTGAAAGTTAATGTTATCTTAATGGCTGCAGCTAGATAATTAACAGTGAAGGATACTAAGCACCAAAGCAATGAAAGCCAGCAGTGTCATGCCCAGGCGAAGATGTGCCACACAGTACTCTCCCTGAGTCTTGGCCAGTCTGTAGGTTAGAGCCGACTGCAGAGACACAAACAACATCCCCGTGGGGAACGCTACACCTGCGCCCACATAGTGAAGGATCTTGGCGTTGTCCACCTAAATAGAGGGAGGGGCAGTGTTATTAATACAGAATGCATTTGGATTTTCTCAACATGTTTCTAAGCTAAACAAATGACTGGGACAAAATCATATATTTTAAACAGTGCCTTTAGAGGATTCTTTAATCTTGCCTATAGTGAATGTAATGTGTCAGCTTGACCAGAAGGGGGCAGCTGTCAGTCAGTCATAGTAATGAGTCAGCTAATGTGAAATCAAGAGCGTCCAAGTCATTAAGTTCTTTATTTAGACAGAAATACAGTGGATATGGTAAAGCTGACAGGGGAAGAAATACTAATTACAGGGATACTAGAGAGAAATGTGGAAAGAGCAAGTGAAAGGCCAGTGGTTTGGTACAACGCCTCTCTGTCCCCCCAGATCATACAAAGCTAGCTTCAAAAATACAATATACAAAAGGAGCATGTGACACACCTCAGATGCACCAGGCTGTCTGACTAGACCTCAGAAATGGACGTTGTTCCTAACTAGCATACGGCCAATTAAATCAGACCATGGGTTTGTGCTGCAGTAACAGCTGTTCTGTGCCGTCTCTAACTCATTATGACTGTACATTTTTTTAATGCTCTCCACCAGAGACCAAATCTGATTTGACAGTGTTTCCTGTAACTCAGGGGCACATGGCCAAAGATGACAGCTATGTAATTAGCGCGTTAGCCTTTAGATAACACACAGTGATGTTCTAGATACCAAAGACAGCTTGCAGTGCAGTAACCTTGTCCACAGGCTGTTGGACACAGATGCCTGACACAACCATCACATGAACTAGTGGACGTGACTGCGTCTTATGTGAGTGACCTTACTGAGAAAACAATGTTATCTTTAGATGTTAGCTAATGAAAATACTGTGCAGAATGGCGCTAAGATAAGCTGTGTTCGAGCCAGCGCTTATTGCACGTGGAATTTTTCACTCACTTCTTATTAGCTGGTGAATGTCAAGTACGACGCATTGTTTCATCAGACGTTCTGCACGTTTGAGCAATTAACACTAGCACCTGTCCTCCTCTTCCCATTGTCTCTCTCCTCCATTAGCATTGTCCATTAGCTAAATGCAATTGATTCCAGTCAAATAACCTACCCTTTAGCAGTAGCACACACACACACACACACACAGACACACAACAAAAAGACACAGCTTTCAATGTAAACACCTTTAGCTAGTGAAATGTTCTAATGCTGAGCACCTGCCCAACACGCTCATTTCACAAGGTTCTCTCATGTATGGAAATTACAGACTGCAAATCAACAGAGAAGGCCCCTGTAATGTCAGAAATAAGTGGCTGTGTTCCCTCAGAGTGTGAGGAGAGTGGAGGAGGAGGGGCGAAGGCTGTTGATGGAGGGAGGGAATGGACAGCGCGAGAGAGCAGTGGGTGACGGATGGAGACAAGAAGACAGAGGTCTAGTGTTTACAGAGAGAGGTATGGAGAGAATGGAGGCAGAGTGAGAAACAAGTGGGTGAGAGACGAAGCAGGGAGAAGGTCTGGACGTGTGTTTACAGAGAAGCTGAAGAGATCATTGAGTTTAAAAAAATAAAATGGCTGACCGAAACCATCGCAGACGTTAGTGGAAAATACATGTCTTCAGCTGTGAAACATTTTCAAATAATAATTAGACACACAACAATTGTAAATAATGTAAAATAAGAATGAAATGTTTTAACAGATTGATCACTGAGATGTCTCATTGGTATTCAAAAGGTCAGACTTCTCTGAAGAGCGGTCTATAGGATTCTCTTTAGGCTGTAACAACTAACATCTTTCACTGCAGGAATCTGGAGTTTACTTTAGCAGGCATTGGATACTAGGGTGTAATGAATTTACCTGGCTGAGGGAATGTCAAGACTCTTGGGCAGCACACACAGGCACACCTACAACCATTGAACTGTTTGGCGTGTTAATGGCGATTTTTGTTTGTTGTCACACTGACAAAGTGTGTCGCACTCACTAATTTGAGAGGTTCAGTTAGAGAGTATTGTAATATTAACATTTATTGAATACATTTTGATGACTTACCAATAGAATTATGAAGCAATTAAATCCAGCATTCTCATTTCCTCTTCACCAACAAGGCAGGCAATGGAGATATGTTATGCTGACTACTCCGTTCCTGCTGCAAAACTCACTAGTGAGTCCGCGACTTGCCGTAAAAAAGGTTTAATGCGGAAGTAGGCCGCTACATCTTTGCAATGGAATGGTACACATAAAAATGTCTGCCGCTCTTACCGTTTTGCTAGGTTGATTTGAATTGGAATGGCCGTTGTATGTTTATTCTATTTCTAAGGTGGTCACATCCGGTGTTTCTTGTGTTTCTAATGTGGGCTCATGGAATGAAACGGCTGCAAACTGTAGATAGTAGATTAGGTGAGCAGCACTGAGAGTCCGCAGGGAAAGTGCGACATGGAACACAGCGGGATACAGAGACGAATGAGGCCTCACTGTGAGACAGGTAACGATGAGGATGTAGGACAGACGAGTTAGAGTAGATCGAGGAGCAAGGAAGAAAAAGGAGAGGGAGGTGAGAAAACAAAAAGTGATTTAAACACCTCCTGTGAGTATACGTGGCTGTCTGTGAGTGGGGGGGGGGGTTTCGTGTGGAAACATGTAATGATGTCTTCTAAGGAAGACACTGAGGCTAACAACCAGAACTGCCTTACACACCTGGGCCAGCTCCTCTTCTCTCCTAGCCAGGGGACAATGTGGCCATTTAATCAGATCCATCTATACAGGTCCGGTCGTCTCTACAAGGATCCCAGATACTGAATAAACACAGTGTTAAACTGGTGTTATCATAGCCTGACGTTGATAGAGACTGTCACTTCTGTGCTATATCTGCCAGCTGCCAACACAGTTTTACAATCTGCACTACTTTGCCGGCACATTTCTCAGATGAATAAAGAACTATTAAACGTCATCCAGCACTGCCCTGGTGGAGCCTCGTTCCCATTGGAGACTGAGTACACACTGTTCCAAAGACTGGCACTGATTGGGTACAGATGGGATCTGTGACACGTATGCACAATGTCTGCTCCACGCCGTCAGATACCCACCCACACTTTGATGACTCACTTTCCCTCATTTCCCGAAACATTCCCACTCGGTATTCCAAAATGCTCCGTTGGCAAAGAGCGGGGGGATTACAATAAGACAGGATGCTTGTCTGGAGACGTGCTTTGACTGCACCTAAAGTTGAACTGGCACACAGCCCAGAAAGACGTTCCCATATACAGACTTCTAAAGAGAGATGTGATTAGAACATTTTAGCAACCTTTGTGCACAAAAAACTGAGGGATATTTGGAGAAGCAAGCAAGTAGCATGTCTCCCTGGTTTGGTTACAAACAAACAGTCTTCTTGAAATTTAGGGTAAAACCATCGACACGAACACGCACGCACACAGCAATAGCTTTCACAACAAAACACTGGACGTCTAGTGAGCACGGTGTCAAATTTCCAGGAAACTTCTCAGATGTTTCTAACTAATCCTGGAATTGGAAATGAGTAAGGGAATAACATTTCTGAAATACAGTTGAATTGATGATGAATGTGGGTAGAATGTTGAAGCTCATTTAAGGCATAGCTTACTATAACAAATTGTGACAGGTGTCGCTAGATGATGTCCATTTTGTGTTTTAAGTGTGTGTGTCGATTGAGGGTATTTGGCCATGTAGTGCACATTTTGTTTTTCCTAGCTGCCTTCTGTGTCGCCTGGAAGACAGTGTGCTGTGATTGGTCAGAATACTGCACTCCGCTCTTTGTCTTTGAAGGTGTGAACACTCGTTACGAAAGTGAAAGCCCCTATTGTTTTGGAAATAATCCCCCACAACCCCCGTCTTTTTCTGCCATCGGGAAAGATTGAGATATTGAAAGCACAGCTGGTACAACAACTGGTTTGACTTGCCGACGCGACCATGTGAGTTGAGCCCTTTAGGGAGAGACAGAGAAAGAATGGTCTGCATGGGAGGAGGCGGCCATTTAGACATGACCATCCCACTACCCAACATACACTTACACCTATTGCTATGGCAACATTACTATATTTTTGGTGCCACAAACTTTGCCAACACACACACACACACACAATTAATTCCAGGCATTGTGCAAGTTCCAAATATTTTAACTTGAAGAAAATCAGTCATGAACACCCATGGACCACGGGGCAGAAATTCAGGAGGGATAACCAAGCCACCCCCTCCTTCACATTACCAAAACTCTACGTGAGCTTGTGTGTATGTGTATGTGTGTGTCCATAACTACTGCATGAAGGGGGTCTGGAATGCAGAGACACCAGTTACAGGAATGAGAAGACGATAAATGATTGCGAGCAGGGATGGTGGAGGGGTTATCCTAAAACTGCTCTGTCCTTATGCAGATTTCACATTAACAAACGAGATTTACTCAAATTCTCGTCGTACTGTGAGAGGGTTGATCTTCCGATTGTGAAAGTGATACAAGTCAGTCGATCAGAGGGCTGTCGATAAAGCGGCGTTTCGCTTGATCGTCCCATCTCAAGCTAAGCTACCTTCAAAAGATGGCAGCCCTGAGAGTAGTGTTGCTAACAGTGGTGCGTCGCTAACAGTCTTTTGTCGCGTCGCTAACAGTCTCGTGTCGCGTCGCTAACAGTCTCGTGTCGCGTCGCTAACAGTCTCGTGTCGCGTCGCTAACAGTCTCGCGTCGCGTCGCTAACAGTCTCGCGTTGCGTCGCTAACAGTCTCGCGTCGCGTCGCTAACAGTCTCGCGTTGCGTCGCTAACATTCTAGTATCACGTCGCTAACAGTCTAGTGTCGCGTCGCTAACAGTCTAGTGACGTGTCGCTAACAGTCTAGTGTCGCAGCGCTAACAGTCTAGTGTTGCGCTAGCGTCGCTAACAGTCTAGCGTCGCTAACAGTCTAGCATCGCTAACAGTGTAGTGTTGCTGCATACACATACCTGGAAGTTGCCGACCATGATGAGCCCTGTAGCACAGATCCAGCCAGTGGAGAGTCCTGCTGTGTTTAACACACAGTTCTGATGTTTCTCTATGACATGAGCATATCGCAGGAAGACGATCACCATCACTATGGAGGAAGAGGGAGGCGCATGGTCATTTGTAATGTAGATGTAACGCAGAAATACAATCACCAGCACTGGACTACAGCACACAAAAGGAATAGCTTGTTTCCATGGAATTCACATGGTGTACACCAGGAGAGACTCTGAACAAGAGATTATGGAGGAACTGAACACCACTGAACCCCAGGGAACAGATGGGACTGACCCCCGGGTATGAACAGGCTTATTTAATGGAAGACAGGGAGCGAGGACATTGAGAAGACATCTAGGAGCACCTTGTGTATTGAAACCAGGGCCCATTTCATAAGGGCACCAAACACCAGGCATCCCACTGAGACATTGTACATATTTTGCAACAGATGGCAGTCTTTCCAGTCTCTGTAAATGTTTTCCTGTAATGTTTTCCTGTTTCATCAAAGTGGCACCATCCAGAGAAGGTTGGCTCTAGTATTGTCATCTTACAGCCGACCTCACAGGCTCCTTAAGGTTTCCTGCACTATGGGTCATCATACGATTGCTGCCCAACATGACAGCTGTTGTTATGTACATGGCTGTGCCAATGTTGACCGAAGAGATGCAAACAGCAGCAGCAGAGATAAACATCCCCTAACGGGCTGAAAAACCGAGAGGAACAGTTGAATTCTGAGAGAGCACCTTGAAAGAAAAGTGACGCAATGGGGAGAGAAACAAACAAAACCAGCTAGCTAAAATTCCCCTGCCACAGGACATTTATGCTGAAAAGACAGACTGGAAAGAACAAAAAAAGGTTTCTTTGTATGTGGGTGTCTGTGTGTTTAGCACACCCAAGTCATTTAATTGAAATGGGGTAAGTTACAAGCATGTAAAAACAAACTGCCTGACTGAGGAATAGGAAATGATTCCTATTTTCAAGGTGCGTTCTAGTTTCTAATCAATAGGATACTTTGGACAGTGTGTGTAAGACTGTGTATGTTTGTATATTACTATGCTTTACATTTTTTAAATGCATTGCATTGTCAATCTTTTAAGGTTCAATCGAGATTTAGGTGTTAGTGGAACGGTACAGATTTAGGTTTAGGATTTAAACCTAAATGGATTTAAATGTATAACACAACAGGTAAGATTCTAGTGATATGAATAGGCTACATCGTTGTTTTTCAGAATAATAACATTGTAATGTTAAACTGTACAACCATACAAAGACTACATTTAACAATGGAACATTTGACAAATTTACTTCATTAACTCTGTGATTGGTAAGTGTGGTAGTAGACTGGCAGCGCAAACCGTCATGCTGTTCTCAAACTGCAACCATCTTCTTTTCAAGTAAAAAAAGTGGAATTGTGGAATTGTGTTGCCTATTAAAGTGGAATTGCCCTTTGCCTGCGAATCAATCCCAGCCCGGCAGCCTAGTAGATCGTACCATCAGTAGAGAACTTTACTTAATCATATGATTTGTCTGGCAATCCATGTGGTCCTCCTTACAAATAATCAAGACAATCAAGGTCTTTAAAACACAAGGTCACTTTTTACTGCTTAAATTGCTGTACATAAACAGGAACAATGTAGATCCATTCTTCAAGCATGCAAACGCACACATACAAGGCTTGCACACTTTGTTTAGTTTGGCTAATACATAATGCATGCTGCATGTTGACTAGAAACCATCTGGAATCAGTGAGTATACACCCAAACACAGCTAGTGTGTTTACTGCCCAGTTAAACTACTGGAATGACTAGACTGTTCCAGCCTGTAGACAGACGGTAACCATTTTGGGACAGGGTAGTAAATGTGACCACAACAGAGCTTGGCAACTTTCATAAAATTTAGCAAATGTGAAACCAGAAAATAAACAACAAATCAATAGTGTTATATTATGGGCACAAGCATAAACATTTGATTGCCTGAGAGTATCGAGCATACCTAAGCATTGTTGCCGACCAAGTGCCACCATTTATGGCCCCGCCACAATCCACCAACTTTCAAATGGATACTTCCATCAAGATAATGCTTCAAGTCACAAAGCATGCAGAACACCAAACCACACGATGTATATCATTAGCTGGCTAGCTGTAATTTGGTTAGCTGCTAAGGCTAGATTCATAACAACATTGAGATTCATAACAACATTGTTTCTTCCATTTCCCTTGTATACCCCAGAGTGCTGAAATTACTAATATTTTAAGAATCCCAGAGCCATTAAGCTATTCTTTTATAGCTCTACTATAAACTGCAGTTAAAGGTGTGACCTCCCTAAGCCTTTGTTCTATTCAAAGTCTCACTAGGTTTCACCTCACCGCTAGCCAACTATAATAACATCCTACTGTTCCCGGCAGACCACCTAAAAAGCCCCAGTGTGGATATGTAGAGAGTGGGGAGGCAGAACTGTGTTATGTAACAAATGAAGTTTGCTAAGGAGAATGGTATGTTAACTTGTTGACTGTTCAAAGGTTACAG
>JACXGM010001421.1:39629-55499 GCA_016801145.1 Umbra pygmaea
CACACACACACACACACACACACACACACACACACACACACACACACACACACACACACACACACACACACACACACACACACACACACACACACACACACACACACAATATATATACATTCAAAATCTAAATTTCCCTACATCTAACTTTAACTCTAGCCCTAACCGCTGACTAAACCTGTAAGACTAAACGTTAATATATCCTTAAACACAACCCTAATATTGCCTAGTGGGGACCAGCGCACTGCCCTCACTTCGACCAATCTCTCATGGGTTCAATTCCAATCCTCATAACTTTAGTAATAATTCCACACTTTTACAGGGCGTCTTGTGGTTTAAGGCTCTTTTCTGTAAACCAATCAAATTTTATTTAGATACCCATTTTAACATCAACATGGATGTCACAAAGTGTTTATACAGAGACCCTTCATTCCTGTCATGACCAGAACATTATTATTGAATGTTAACATCATATTTGTCATCATTTGCACAGGTTTTGCTCGTACACAAAACAAAAACAATGGTTTTCAGTCAAGCAACCTTTTGGTTAAAGGTCACATGCTCTAACCACAAGGCTTGACCATTAAAGCACAGTCTGGACAGAATGACTGCATATTGTGGTAACCATGGAGATGACATGTCCTTAGTTCTTGGTTATTACTGGGCTAGGGAAAGTTTGTTGGCCTGTGAGGACCCGTCCTGAAGAAGTCTTGAACGGACCCCTCCACTCCACCCTTGGCCCTCGACTTGCACGGACACACGCACCTCCGCCATTTGCACAAGTGAACAAAAGTGATCAAGGGTGTAGGGGCTAATTAGACCCTCCAATACCCACTTCCAATGAGTGTGCACCGATGCAGCCTTTGCTATGAAGCGGCTAAGGAAGTAGACTCCCATAATGCAACGGGTTACTTTTGAGCATGTGCAATTTTGCACCAAAATAGATAGGCGTGCCCAGTGATATTGTCGTGTAATCGTTCGACACAAACGAAACGATGGTAAGTCAGGAGTATGTCCCGAAGTGTGATGCCTTTACTGAAACCCTAGCCACCATGGGGAAAGTCACCCTCGGAGTTGTCATCAACACGTAACAAAGGGCACTCGGAGCGAGGGGGTAGGTTGTAGGGGTCGGTTTGGGATTCACAGACTGTTTATTCTCAGCCACTACACGCCCTAAAGAGGCAGTTCCCAGATACTTTTTGATTTAAACAAACCTATGCTAATACCTTCCACCCCAATATGGACTGACTGGCATTGTGTTGTCTGGGAGGTCAGGTCAGTGCTAAGTTAAGTCAAGGATAGTTTTTATCAAGTCTCCAGGGAGGGGGGGACAAGCATCCTGGTTGTCCCAAATGAAACCCTCTACATACTTCACTACTTTAGAGCATGGCCCTCTGGTCTTAAGTAGTGCACCTACTATGAAATAGGATGTCAATTGTGGCCCATTCCTGTACTCAAACATGTCCTGTTAAAGCAGCTAGTCAGCCAGCAGAACATAAATAGCAGGGCCATCATGAGACCTGCAAGACCCACTTGTGAGGGTGAAGTGGAGGAACAGAAACACACAATCATTAATGTGCGCACACACATACACACACACCACACACCAGAACTGGATGTTTTCTTATTCTTGGCATATGTCCTGCTTCCCACCCCAGCCGGCCCTGCCACAGTGGATAACACACACGTAGACACGCACATGCCCAGGGCTGTGTAGATAGCTAAGTAATGGGCTTATACACAGCTGGGAATCAGACTGGAGCTGTTACAGTCACACTGAAACAGTGTCTATTATTATTATTATAGTACTCGGACTGTTGGGTAAGGAATTCCTAACTAAACAGTTCACTGTAATAGGAACACACTGTAACTGGTACAAGGAACGATTAAACATTATTCTGATGTGAATAATGTATGTACCTATGTGTGTGTGTGTGTGTGTGTGTCACTAAGTACAAGTCCTAAGTAGAAGGTCCAATAAGTAGAAGTCCTCAACTAATCTAATAAGGGTGATGAGGGTGCTCGCGCAGAGCGTGCACAGAGCTCACTACTGTCTGGTACCTGAGCAAGACTGGAGGCGGAGCTGCTAATCCAACATTTTTGAAAAACTCAAGCCAAATTACATAGGCTCTACACCTCCCCACACTCAGCCCCACTCAGACCACATTCTCTGGTGCAGAAAGAGACTCACCCATGAACGACCCAGTGCTACAGATGAGGCTGAAGAAGCAGCTTTCTGGGGGAAGTGTTCCGCATTTACTGTAGGATTGAAGAACAACAGCGATTAACATCAACCATTTCCTCTGTGACCTGGAAACAGATATGTGGTTAATGTATGAAGGACTGTTCATTGGTCCACAGCTTCTCTTTAAATGCCTCCTCCAAATAGAAAACGTTAAGTCCATACATCACACAGGTTTTTATTTTGAAGTCTTACTTTGATAAAGCTTTCTCTGAAGGGGAAAACATTCAAACATGACATGCTACACATCTATTTGTCTATAAAATGTCTTGCAGGTATTTGTTGATTCTATTGATTTAAAAAGGGAATTTGATGACACATTAGAATTCTGATCTAATTTTGTTTCCAAACCTTAAAAAAACAACCAAGGAGACAACAAAGAAAAGGCCAAAGTACACTACTGGAGCCATTACACGGTATCCGACCTTTGACCTACGCTTCCAGACTGTTCTAGGAACACGAATGATGAGGCAGTCAACAATAAGACCACCTGGCTGTCTGCTACAGTTAATGTGTATCCAGTACAGAACCGTGCCCTCCCTGCCATAGGAAATCTAGGCCATCATTTACTTTCAGAAACAGGAATCACACCAACGCACGCACGCCCCCTCCCCTTGAGATTTGCTAAGCGTCAGCAGGCTGCCAACTCAGGACAAGACAACAGTATCTGGTTCCTTTTGTTATCACTAGACAGACCAACAGAGACAGTGGTGACAGAAGAGAGACAAAACTGCAGGACGGAAAAAGAGACAGAGGTAAAAGGATTGAGAGGGAAGGGACTAGATAGGGCCGGTGAAGAAGAGAAAAACAAAGGGAGTTGTTGTGGACGGGTCTATCCGAAAAAAGCAACCACCTCCCTATTTAATGCACTCCATTACCCAGAAGTCACAGGGTGCTGGATAACAGCAGGGCGACATTTGGATGGTTGTCACTGGTCTGAGAAATTCACTGAGTGATATTGACAGGTAGCAACTAAGATGGTTTGAGTATTTCTGCCATATTTATTTATTTATTTACCAAATCTTTAGTGCACCGCACAGCCCCGCACAGCCCCGCACAGCCCCGCACCGTTACGGTCTGTCAGGGTTTTGTTTCCATGGTTACGTTTTGTAAATGGGTCTAGCTTGATTTGTGGGAAACAGTACTGGTGACAATTTCAAGGCAGCGAATTAGGGTGTAGAGTTTTGCTGGTGCGAAGGCTACTTCCTCTTTCAGAAACACGCTCATAAAGTTATAAAACCTATTTCTTGATAGTTAAAAAATGCACTGCTCAAAAAAATAAAGGGAACACATAAACAACACAATGTAACTCCAAGTTAATCACACTTCTGTGAAATCACACTGTCCACTCAGGAAGCAACACTGATTGACAATCAATTTCACATGCTGTTGTGCAAATGGAACAAACAACTGGTGGAAATGATAGGCACTTAGCAAGACACCCCCAATAAAAGAGTGGTTCTGCAGGTGGTGACCACAGACCACTTCTCAGTTCCTATGCTTCCTGGCTGATGTTTTGGTCACTTTTTAATGCTGGCGGTGCTTTCACTCTAGTGGTAGCATGAGACGGAGTCTACAACCCAAACAAGTGGCTCAGTTAATGCAGCTCATCCAGGATGGCACATCAATGCGAGCTTTGGCAAGAAGGTTTGCTGTGTCTGTCAGCGTAGTGTTCAGAGACTACCAGGAGACAGGCCAGTACATCAGGAGACGTGAAGGAGGCCGTAGGAGAGCAACAACCCAGCAGCAGGACGGCTACCTCCGCCTTTGTGAAAGGAGGAGCAGGAGGAGCACTGCCAAAGCCCTACAAAATGACCTCCAGCAGGCCACAAATGTGCATGTGTCCACTTTTAAACGGTCAGATACAGACTCCATGAAGGTGGTATGAGGGCCTAACGTCCACAGGTGGGAGTTGTGCTTACAGCGCCCTGTGCTCTTCACAGATGAAAGCAAGTTCCCATTGAGGACATGTGACAGACGTGAAAGAGTCTGGAGATGCCATGGAGAACGTTCTGCTGCCTGCAACATCTCCAGCATGACCGGTTTGGCGGTGGGTCAGTAATGGTGTGGGGTGGCATTTCTGTCTATGACTGCCATTAGGTACAGAGATGAGATCCTCAGACCCCTTGTGAGACCATATGCTGGTGCGGTTAGCCCTGGGTTCCTCAAAATGCAAGACAATGCCAAACCTCATGTGGCTGTAGTGTGTCACCAGTTCTTGCAAGAGGAAGGCATTGATGCTATGGACTGGCCCGCCCGTTCCCCAGACCTGAATCCGATTGAGCACATCTGGGACATCATGTCTTGTTCCATCCACCAACGCCATGTTGCACCACAGACTGTCCAGGAGTTGGCAGATGCTTTAGTCCAGGTCTGGGAGGACATCCCTCAGGAGACCATCCGCCACCTCATCAGGAGCATGCCCAGGTGTTGTAGGGAGGTAATACGGGCACGTGGAGGCCACACACCACCACTGAGCCTCATTTTGACTTGTTTTAAGGACATTACATCAAAGTTGGATCAGCCTGTAGTGTGGTTTTTGACTTTGATTTTGAGTGTGTGACTCCAAATCCCCCCCCATTAGTTGATAAATTTGATTTCCATTTATAATTTTTGTGTGATTATGTTGTCAGCGCATTCAACTATGTAAAGACAAAAGTATTTCATACGATTAGTTCATTCATTCAGATCTAGGATGTGTTATCTTAGTGTTCCCTTTATTTTTTTGAGCAGTGTATGAAACAAGCAATTCATACAAGATAGTATTTCCCTAAACTATGTAGTGTTTTGTTACATACAAAAGCAACGCCTAAGATTCACAACCTGTGATTGCCGCAATTCCTGTTGAAATGGGGAAGTAAAAAATAAAATTATAAAAATCATTGTCTCCTTTACTATTTTTATGTAATGATGATATTAGTGAATTAAATGATTTTTTTAACATTTAGAATCCTCAAGGAAATTCATCAATTCAAGGAAAGATACCAACAAACTTTGGCAGTTAAACTTATCAGTTTGTAACCCGACCCACCGGTCCGCTTCAGTCCCAGACGAGTACTATATATGTTTTTCCTCCGATATAGACCGGTACGGTGCGCTACCCAGCGGGACGTTTGTAGATGGGTAAACTATCCATGCCTTGCTGGGTGTGGACTGGCACAGTGCTGTGATGGGAAAGAGCCTTTAGCCATCCAAGGTCCTAATATACATTACGATGTCTGTGTCTACAGGGCCAAAGACAGACAGAAAACCACAGACAGAAATACAGACACTAATTACACTAACCTGATGAGAGGAACATTTTCCAGAGTACAGCACAATGTAGATCCACTTTGTAGATGAAGTTCCTCTTCACATGACTGATTATACAACCTTTGCAAAAACGCAGAGATAAAGATACGTTGATGTTTTGATGTTTTGATGAATACAACTTTTAAAACTTCAACTCAAGCTGCTTAATTTTAATGTGTGTATTAGCACTGTTTAAGTGTTACAACAGACCTGTTATGGTGATACTAGTCGGGAACTGAGATTGTTTTGACAACCCCAGACAAACACAGTGTGGTGTAAGACCTTGAGATGAATTGAATGTAATACATCAACACTGAGGACAGTGTCTGTCTCTCACGCACGCGCGCATGCGCGCACACACACACACACACACACCGTAGACCTTTGATATTTTCTTAATGTGGTACAGTTACATTTCACTAGATCAGCAATATAAAAAGTATTTAACCCTGAAGTAAATATTAGCAGCAATGTAGTATGCAGTATTATTGATTTGCCCACAACAAAGGGGCGCATTGCGACATTTGGTGTATTTTCCACCTGCTCTCAAAGGAGAGCAAGTGTTTTGTTCTCCTTTCACACCTTTCAACATATTTAAGGCTTGACGTCAATCAGTGTCTGCATCTGCTGACCCAGAAAACCAGGTGTCATTATACGGACAGCACCCACCAGTGCTCTACAAGTTTAACAAACAGTCACTACCCCAAAGGTTCCCAAGGACTAAAAGGGATGTGGTTCCACTTTATAACAATGATTCAAAATCAATAATTTAATCACATGATGTATTATTTAGCTAATATTGAGTTTGCCTAGTTAATGAGTAGAATGAGATGCCTTGTAGTGGAAAAATCTGGCTATTGGTGACGAGGTGAGGGGTGATACAATATGAGCAGGGTAGAAAGATGTAGTGAACTTTGATAAAGTTCCAAAGCCTGTAGTGTGTAGCTTTTCGGGAAGCATGTTGGCCACTCCATGTCTAGATTCAAAATCTGGCCAAGTCATATGACTTCTGTGGTTCACTAAGTGGGTTCTGGGCAGAACTACGCATGCAAACAGCCAACAGAAAGCTAGCCTGGTATGTTATCATAGCTGTAAAAGGAAGGAGCGGGAGGCCCATAAAAGCAGACTCCTTATATTGAGAGTGGTTTGATCCGAGTACTACACCACGTGTAGGATTTAGGCAGTGATACAACTGTTCTATATCGTAAAGCTCTGCTCCGCTTATAGAACAGTGGTTACATAACTCATGATTTATTACCTGTATCGTGAATGATGTATGGTAAAGATACATACCAGTTATCGACGGGGCAGACGTGATGGTTGTACAATGCCATTGCATACCTGTAGCAGGGGAGACAACAGTTACCGTCCAGTTCAATTCACTATTTATCTAAACAACGTATCCACTAACCAAGCACCTTCACTCTGGGCTAAGCAACTGTAACTGAAACGTTTGATTACTGGAGGAATTTATCACATTTATTTACAGATAATCATTTCGAAATGTCGATTACTATTTAATATAATCAATTGCTGACTGGTTAACCACATCCTCTTTCCTTGTGACCACATTTTTAACGGACAATAAAAACGGAAGCAAGTACAGTAAGATAAGAAAAAAACATAACCGCCTGCGTTTGAACAGAGAAAAGCAAGACATGAAAAAACTAAAAGCCCAGTGAAAATCTTACAAAATGTTCATTCTGTGTATTCAAATAAGGATGATGGCTTGTTGTAGTCATATAGGGACAAACCCTTATCAAGAGCGACTTATGGTGAGTGCAAACATTTAAAGGCTAATTGTCAAACTTTTACGTTTATTATATGTTATCAGCTACGCTAAATTCTGTATTTTCCGAGTCTACTAACATACTATTTTCCTTTGAATCACTTTTTTCATTCAATGTTTTTACCTCAAGACGCTATTTTGGACTTTAAGAAGGAGTTTCTCAACTACTGCGAGCAGCCGAAGCTATGTACAGTCGTATGCAAAATTTGAATCACCCCTGACAATTTCAATGACTTTTATTTATACATAGGTCTAGGGACAGAAAAGGCTTCTTCTGCATCACTCTCCCATACAGCTTCTCCTTGTGCAAAGTGCACTGAATTGTTGAATGATGCACAGTGACACCATCTGCAGCAAACTGATGTTGTAGGTCTTTGGAGGTGGTATGTGGGCTGTTTTTAACCGTTCTTCCCATCCTTTGCCTTTGCCTCTCCAATATTTTACTTGGCCTGCCACCTCTGCCCTTAACAAGAACTGTGCCTGTGGTCTTCCATTTCCTCACTATGTTCCTCACAGTGGACAATGACAGCTTAAATCTCTGCGATAGCTTTTTGTAGTAGCTATCCCTTAAAACATAATGTTGAACAATCTTTGTTTTCAGGTCATTTGAGAGTTGTTTTGAGGACCCCATTTTGCCACTCTTCAGAGGAGAGTCAAAAAGAACAACAACTTGCAATTGGCCACGTAAAAACCTTTTCACATGATTGGATGCACCCGTCTATGAAGTTCAAGGCTTAATGAGTTCACCAAACCAATTGTTAGTTCCAATTAATCAGTGCTAGGTAGTTACAGGTATTCAAATCAACAAAATGACAAGGTGACTTGTTTCTTTTTGATGCATATTGCACATTTTCTGTTAATCCAATGAACCTCATTGAAACCTCACTACTGAAATATTACTTTCCTTCAGTTATTTGATAGATCAAAATGAAATTGCTGATCCAAATACCCAATTACTTTATTTATAAATGAAAATCATGGAAATTGTCAGGGTGCCTAAAGTTCGGCACAACAATGTAGCATGTCGTATTGCAGGTGCTGTACTCACCTTCTTGCTAAGATGGCTAAGTTAAAGTCTCGGCTTCAGACGCAGTTGCCAGGAATGGATAGTTCCAGTGTAGAAAAGAATAAGAACACATCTGAGCCACCAGGCAGTGTTGAGAGTACTAGCTATTTTAACTCCCCTGCACTGTCCTCACAGCCGGACAACTTTCTCATGGTTGCTGGGAAAAGAGGCCGTCGGCCTGCTCGGCTTTTATCGCATTCTAAGCCGACAGACACTTTCAACCGGTTTTCCCACTGGATTCTAACACAGGGCCTGAGTCATTTCTTTTGGGATTTAGCAGCCGAAGCAGGACCAATGACAAAATGAAAAGCTTAGTAATTGGTGACTCCATTTCCCGTATTATTAGACTGAAGAATTAGCCGGAAATCATATGGTGTTTACCTGGGGCCAGGGCTACCGACGTAGAAGCTAATCTGAGGTTGGTGCTAGCAAAATCAAAAACGGACAATGCTATATTGTATAGATAATGTTATTCACGTTGGAACCAACGATGTTAGGATGAAACAGTCAGAGGTTACTAAGCAGAACATAGCTTCAGCAATCGCTGGCTGAAGACAGAGTTCTGCCTGACATAGGAGATTTTGAATATGAATTTGTAGATAACTGGCTCTTGTTTGGGGACTCGCCCAGAAAAAGAGTCAAGCCTAACCTCCTGAAGAGTGATGGACTCCATCTTAGCTGGAGTGGTGCTCTTCTTTTATCTAGTAAAATAAACAAGAGTCTAACTTCAATAGCCTCATATTGAAATAGTGTGCAGGTTAGGCTCCAGGCTATTAGCCACTCTGCTAGCCTAGTGAAATTAGTTTAGTTTTCCCCATTGAGACTGTGATTGTACCTCAATCCAGGTTGACTAAAGCTAAACAAGGTGGTGTTCACCTTAGTAATATTACTAGAATAAAGCCCTCCACCATTACTTTCATGAATTAAAAAGATTACAATTACAAAGACTCCAACTTATAAAATAAGATTGCTAAATCTTCAAAAGCAATCATTGTCAATGAACTAATTACGGATCATAAACTTGATATGATTGGCTTGATATGATAAACTGGCTTAAGCCTGATGAATTTATAGCCTGTAACACGGCCTCTCCTGGTTACATCGGTAAACATATCCCCTGCGAATCTTGCAACGGCATCACCATCATTTATTATACTGATCTTAAACTTACACCCCAAAAAAATCTGAGTTTGTGTCTTTGGATTCCAACCGGGGACATTTAAGAGCCGCACTATAAATTCTCTGACAACCCAAAGGTTCTTGGATGCCCTTCCGGACTTAATCTACCATAGAAATGATGTCAGAGTTAACACATCTGTGAATGATCTAAATGAATATTTACACCTAACTTTGTCACCTAATTCACATGTCCTGAGATTGCACAGAACATTCAGGACCTTGGATTACAAGGAAGCGTTTGTTTTTCAAACCTGTATCCCTTGAATTTTTACTAAAATATTAAAAGCCCCAAAGCCTTCCAGCTAAACTAAACTACTAAAGTAGATACTACTGGTGCCCCGCCCGCATATGGTAAAAAATATAAATTGCTCCCTAGGTTCTGGGTCCGTTGCAAACTCCCTAAAATTGGATGTAAATAAATAAAACCATGATATAAAGGCTAAATAACTACTGGCCACTTTCAAACCTACCATTTCTCTAAAACATATTAGAAAATGTGGGGGCCCAGAAACTCAATGCCTTCCTATAGACTAATAATACTTGTGAAAAGCTACACCCTTGGTTTAGACCCTATCATCATTGTAATGAGACTGCACTTGTGAATGTGATAAAAGACCTCCAAGTATCATCCAACCAAGGCTGTGCTTCTGTTCTTCTGTTCTTGACCTTAGTGATGCCTTTGATACCATTGACCACAACATTCTTCTAGACAGATTGGAAACCTATATCGGGCTACGTGGACATGTTCTGGCATGGTTCAGATCCTATCTATCAGAAAGATATCAGTTTGTATATACATATTTCTAAGGTATGTTTGGTGTTCCTCAAGTTTCTGTTTTGAGACCGTTACTGTTCTCGCTATACATGGTGCCTCTTGGTGATTTCATCCAGAAACACAATGTCAACTTCACTGCTATGCTGATGACACACAGCTGTACATTTCAGTGAAAAAGGGTAAAGCTCCAAAATTGCACACCCTGAAAGCCTGTATTTTGGATATAAAGAATTGGATGACAGAAAATTATTTACTTCTGAAATCGGATAAAACATAAATGCTAATTATAGGTCCCAAGAACAAAAAAGACTTGCTATCAAATTTGGCAATGCATATAGATGGTTGTACAGTTATATCTGAAAAAACTGTAGGCCCTTGGTGTTACACTGGACCCAGATCTCTCTTTTGATGAAAACGTAAAACATCTCAAAAGCATATTTTTTCTGTCTCCGGAACATTGCAAAGTTAATCCATGCTTTTGTTACCTCAAAATTGGAGTATTGTAATTGCAAAACGTGAACATATTACCCCAATTCAAGTCTCTTTACACTGGCTGCCCATTAAGACAGTGAATAGACAAAGTGCAAGAATATTATTATCATTTTAGTAAAAGGTTATTGCATTGCTGAGTAATGATTTGTTGTAACTTCTAAATGGCCCATTTGAGACTGTCACAAAGCCACTTAATGTTGCACTGTGTCATGTTCACTGGAAATGAAGGATAACAAATTACAACCAATCAGCCAGTAGATGGCATGGGCACATTTCTCTAGAATAGAGTCAGTCTACATCATCTAACAAAGTACATATTATTTATAATTTGCTCTGTGAGGTTTGGAGTTTTTTCCTCTTCCACATGACACAAAGCTCCCATCTTCCCTAGTGAACACGCTGGCTGAGTAAGGGTACACGTTGCCATAGTGATTTCATTCACAAAAACTACAAGGGCAATCTTTACCTAGTTGTACATAGTAAATGTAATAAACTCCTTAAGTTTTAAAACTACCTTGCCATTGATTTATAAATAAACCAGCCAGTCTGTCTACAGAGAGCATTGCATTGTGGGTTGAGACTCAGATTTTATCAAAACAAATTATAAATGGTGCTTGCTAACTTACTGTACTAATACCAAATCTCCCAAATGTGTGGTTTGTGGTGTTTACATTTTGATTGGGGAAAAACAAAGTTAAACACAAAGGTAGTATGAACTACACCTTCAGTGGTCTACTCATTATAAATGCAAATGACTGGACTACGCCACCAACATCCTTACACTGAAAAGTTGCATTTTTACTTAATCAAAAAATGCAAGCGGCAGAGCAAAGTCTGACATAAAATGCAGATTATTTTAAAACACATTAGGAAGTTCTATGGATCAGACTATTTGAGCCATAGTTGTCTTAAGTAGATTCTTTTATGAGAATTAGGTTGCCTGACTAGCTCATAAATTCAGGTACAGAAATCCAGGGAAAGAAAGAAAACTGTCCAATGTAGATGATAAAACCTACATGTAAAAAGTATGAGCTAAATATGGATAAACTACACCCTTAAACACTCAGTTCATCAGCTATATCAAACGGAGGTAGCAGCCCTGTTCCTGGATGACGTTGGTGTATCGACTGGAGGTCAATCTTTCAAATGACCAAATTCAGTTGACTAAATATAAAGATTTTTGGGGGGGTTAATACTTTTTTAATTGACAGAACAGGAGATAGCCGACTGGTATGGAACGCCGTCGCCAGGAGAGTGGTACGGACCGCCGTCGCCAGCGCACATGTGATCCAGAGTCAGGACCTTAGACCACTACCACAACTCTTCCACTGACTAACTACTATACACAGCTGCTCCTTCGGGCCAGTAAAATGTGAATCCTGAATACCCTGTGGCTAAATCAGGTCAGCTGATATCCAATCAGTTGAGCTGTCCATTCTGACCCAAGAAAATCACACTTGAACTTTCCAAATTCCAGTCAATATTCCTGCTGGCTGGGTTTTGGTGGGCCGGATGTCTATTCATCAGGGGCAGGGGGTGCATGGCAGTGGTTCAGATATAAATATACTGTAGTGTGCATTTCTGTTTGTGCACAATGTTTGCATTATTGTCAATGCCAATAAAAACAATATTATTTTTCGTGTTGGCTTGACCTGGAATTATCGGTCACTGAACTGGAATAATCTAGGGGGAAGCTGGGTGTATTCCCTCTCTGGCCAGGGTGTTCTAACCTAGAAATAGGTTGCCTGGGTACTACTCTTAGCACCAGATGGAACAAAAGAGAAGAGGGGGTATATTTTAAAATTAAACAAAGAAAATGCTAAGAATAAGAAAAGAAAGAAAAATGTTGTGCAGACACAAACAACTACACTGAGAATTAAAGTGCAATAGTGTTATACGGATTCAACAAAGGACAGTGTCTGCAGGTTAACTCCTCTCTTGGACTTGAGTCATTGACTTGTTAGTGACGAAAAGCGATAGGTTACGAGTAGAGAAGGAATGGGAATACTGCATGAGAGTCCAAATGAATGCGAGTGAGTTAATAACCACTGAATAGCAGTCGTTTCAAACCGGAGGATACGCTCTTCACCTCCAGCTGGCCAATGATTTCGTCAAGATACTGTGAAGGTTGATGACATCCACACGTCCTTCAATCAGCCTGTTAGGTCCAGTGATCCTTCACACTAAACTGGCCTATGCAGTCAACGCTTCTTTGTGCTCTCCTCAAGGAAACAACACGTGATGCCTCGGATGTCAAAAACCACAAACCCCAATCCTTTCAGTTTAAAAAAAACAAAACATTGAGTGTGCCACCTTTGACCAACTCTCCCTTTCTATCACCAAAATAGAGACTTCTCTGCTCTACTGCAGAGGGTTTTGTTATTAAATATCACATTCATTTAACCAGGCAAGCAGAGAATGTATTCTTATTCGCAATGACAACCTGTAATCTCTTCTCACTGAGCAAGCTGACTCGCTCTCCTCTCTTCTAGATCTGCAGCCCTAACACTGAATGATCTTTGCTGATATAAATGTAATGACTAGGACTGGGTCGTGTAGTTGTCCCATCTAGCTTTCTCAAGATGAATGCACCATCTGTAAGTCAACCTAAAAAAATATTTCTGCTAAATGATTGAACTGTTAATGGAAAGAAAACATTTTATTTTCCTCTGCTCCCGACTGCATGTTTGGCTGTTTTGTGGGTGGGGGGGGTTCCTAGGCAACTAATGGCCCTTTTCCATTGCCGGAACAATCTCAACTCTACTTGCCTCGCCTCTACTCGCCTACTAGGGGTGGAATGGTACATGTGTTCATATTGAACTGAAACGGTACGGGCGTCACGGTTCGGTGCATGAATTTAAACTGAGAATACACGGTATAAAAATAAATTAATCTCACGTGCAATTTAATTAATGTAATGCGGAACTACCGTTAGATACGCAATGTGTTTATGGACACCTAATCTGTAGCCCTGCCTTAGCTCTAAAGCTAAGTAGCCGAGCTCCACCTATGTATGCAGTTTTTTGTCAGATCGACGGTCCGGTGAGTGAGTCAGCACTAAGGACGAGTATTGGTGGCGACCCACAAGAGTTAAAACCCGTCGACCTCTAAGATCGCAAGTTTGGGAAAGTTTCCCAGTCAGTTATAGTCATAGATTGCATATATCGGTTACAGTAGTACAGGTGAGAGTGGAGGACTGTGTGTCAGCGTCGTTCAGCAGCTGTTGGCTATGTGAGTGGAAATACATCTAACATGCTAACGGATATCAGATGCAATCACCCAGATGTGCTAGCTCAGGGGAGAAACTGTATGACACTAGATGGTTGAAACTGTATGACACAGCTTGAGACATGCACAATGAAAAAAATTGCGTTCTGCATTTTTTAGCTTTTCCCTCCATTGTCGTACCGAACCGTGACGTGTGAACAGAGGTATGAACCGAACCGTGACTTCTGTACCGTTCCACCTCTATCGCCTAAAAAACATTTTCATTGCTCGGTACCAGCTCCACTGAGCTTTACCTGCCTCAACTCGGTACATTTTCCATTGCAGATATTACTTTGTACTTCCCTAAAAGAAACTGCGGTGACGTCACCTTCAACGTGACACCCAAGTCTACTGTTAGACATGCTTAAATAACGGAGGATATCAAAGGGATGGTGTTTTCGCTCTGGAATAAGTGGCTATTGTTCGTGCTTTTAATTCTGTTCAGAATATTGTTGATAAATTTGGTTGTTTGGATGTACACAGGGTTTATGCGGTTACGTAGGATGTCCCATGTCGAGCAAATGTGACACGTGTGACAACTCTCTTGTCCAATGAACAGTTTTGTGTGTTCACAGCATGGTTAAGTATCGGCTCCACTCGCTTGGAACCCCAATGAACTCTGTGACACTATTAAAATTAAAGAAAGCACTGGTGAGCTCAGCAATAGCAAACAGGCCAAGGAGGACATAAAGTGGCTGATTTGACAATACTCACTTTGATAAAGAAAAACAACAATAATCTGAAAGAACAGAAACACTCTCAAAGAGTTTGGAGTAGATGGGGCACCACAACCTGCAGACGGCCCTCCAGCAGAACTACAGAGACTAAACTCCAAGGGAGTAAACTATTGGTTACCTTTAAAAACATGATGTACTCACTTTTGTTGCCAGCATTTCAGACCTTAATGGCTGTGTGTTGAGTTATTTTGAGGGGACAGCAAATGTACAGTACACTGTTATACAAGCTGTATACTCACTATTTTACATTGTAGTTTCAACTTGAATTTCTTTGCAGGATGTAAGAATAGCCTCCCAGAGTTGCTGTTTTGATGCGAACTGCCTCCCACCCTCATAGATCTTTTGCTTGAGGATGCTTCAAAGGTTCTCAATAGGGTTGAGGTCAGGGGAGGATGGGGGCTACACTAGCTAGATGCTCATATTGACCGTTTAACCGTTAACCGAAAGTAAAACATTTGACCGATTAATACTATCAATTAAACGGTTAAGAAGTGTTTTTTATTTTTTACGTATATATAGCCTATATTAGTTAAATCACGTGGCGCATTGACATGCGCAACCAGAGCCTGGCGCTTCGTTTTGAAAGGTGGGGAGATAGGTAATGAGGAGCGAAATATACCGGCTGCCTGTTTTGGGTCTGCAACGTGTTCTTCATTTAAAATGACAACCCTTGAACATTTATGATGACTGTGATATTAACTTGCGCTTTCATTTTTTCATGTACAGAAACGTATAACGCTATCGTATTGGGAAGCATATATTATTTTATCGGCTATAATTCATCATGCTCCTGATGCATTATAGCGGACAAAATAATGTTACCTTAAAAACAACAGTCAAAGTCAAAGTCAAAGTTGTTTATTTATCATATGCATTGAATAACATACATCATCCTATGCAGAGAAATTCTTTTTGACATGGCTCGGCGATTCTATGCAGTGGGCTTAAAAACAAGAATTACAACAATATAAGAATTTTAAAATAGTAATGACAATAGTAATAATAATAATAATAATAATAAAACACTATGTA
>JACXGM010001422.1:0-34576 GCA_016801145.1 Umbra pygmaea
GTAGAGAACATACATCACCATACGTTTTTATTAACTGCATGTAAGGCATCACTCCCCCGGCTTCATTTATAATGTCATTTACAAACATTATTCCTTTTCCAAACATCCTGTCAAAGTATACAGGCTTTTTATCAACTAGTATATTGGAATTTAGCCACAATAATTGCTGTAAAATTTGGTCCCTATTTTCAGGTGGATAGAATTGGAATTGCAACCAACTTTTCAAGGCTTGTTTGAAAAATAATGACATCTTAGAATTTTTTTTCTTTCTTTCCATATAGTTGTCTGTTGCAAGCAGGCAGGAAATAAAAATGGCTGATGCACACCACTTTGCCTAAAACATATTGTATAGGGTCCTACAATATCACCGGAGCAACAAGGAGAAGGAAAGAAACAAAAACGATGTTGTCTCCCTACTGCATTCAAGCAGCCTTTACCAGCAGAATCTGATAGGGCAAAATAAATTGAAACAGCGATACGTGTCTTTTTAGCTGCAGATAACTGGCATCTTTTGCCAATTTAACTAAAGAAGGATGTATAATAATTGTTTTTGTGCTACCCTGAAAACGTTCCGTGTCCTTCAAATAACAGTTAGTATCATCGCACCACCAGTAAGGGACATGTTCTACTCATAAAACTACTCTATAGCTAAACTGTCTCACATCCTTGTGTATATAATACATGTATATTATCATGTATAATACACAAACACAACTCGATCAAGCTCCTAAAGTCAGATTCATTTGTAATGGAGACGAGTCTACCTACAGGTTGGAGATTGAACATCTGGTGTCCTGGTGCAGCCAGAACAACCTGGAGCTCAATGCCCTAAAGGCAGTGGAGATGGTAGTGGACTTCAGGAGAAGCCCAGCTGCCCTCACCCACCCTAGTAAACTCTGTGGAGTCTTTGCGCTTTTTGGGTGCCACTATTGCCCGGGACCTCAAATGGGAGCTGAACATCCGCTCCTTCCCAAAAAATCACAACAGAGGATGTACTTCCTGCGGCAGCTGAAGAAGTTCAACCTGCCAAAGACTATGATGGTGCACTTCTACACTGCCATCAGAGTCCATCCTGACCTCCTCCATCACTGTCTGGTACCCTGCAGCCACCGCCAAGGACAAGGGCAGGCTGGAGCGCATCATTCACTATGCTGAAAGGGTGATTGGCTGTACTCTTCCTCCGTTACAAGACTCACACCCATACAGACCTCGGAGGAGAGCAGCAGAGATTAAAGCATATTCCTCTCACCCAGGAAGTTGACTATTCATAACTCTTCCTTATCAAAACCAAGACCCTCGCCCCAAGTACAGACTCATTAACATGCGCCCAAAACCAAACTGACTCTGCTCCCCCCATGCACACACAGCACATAACTGTAAAGATACTGTAGCTATACTGTTTATACACTGTAGATACCCTGTTTATATTCATATTCTACTCATATCCTGCACCTTAAAAGTAAAAAAGGTATTACAGTATAATGCATACATATACGGTTCATATACTGTAGATATATATACATATACAGGTCCTTCTCAAGAAATTAGCATATTGTGATAAAGTTCATTATTTTCCATAATGTAATGATAAAAATTAAACTTTCATATATTTTAGATTCATTGCACACCAACTGAAATATTTCAGGGCATTTATTGTTTTAATACTGATGATTTTGGCATACAGCTTATGAAAACCCAATATGTTAGTACCAGATATACAGTATGCAGAGAGAGAGAGCAGGCTAACCAGACTGGAAAGGTCACAGTAATGAGTGTTGACATGACAATGAAAAAGCAACAGGGAATTTGGCTAAAGTTACATCCTGCAACCAGGAAACTAGGCTAATATAAAAGGGCACTACACTAAGTATACAGTCCATCTAAATTGAATCTGCCATGGAATAATTTTCCTCAGAGCAATACAGCCATATTACATCTAAAATGATTGGCACCCTTAATAAAGATGAAAATAACTATAAAATACAGTTAAATTTGTATTCTTAATTAACAAATAGTATAGTAGTTTAAACATTTGTAAAAGGTAAAAAGGTCAATAAGAGGTCAACAAAGTTAATCATACAGACAGAAAGGGATGTCATTTGTGTTTCCTTGCCATTATAACATATTCTGGCATCAGCAGGTGCAGAGGCCATCTTCATGTTGAAGTAATCAATTGCAGTATAATTCTGTGGTTTTGTCATCATAAACATCTGGTTTGAGTTGTGATGACAAAACAGGTCTTCAGAAGGAATCAGCTAATTAAGTTTCAAGTCCCACACATTTGACATTGAAATGTCACATTCCATCTATGTTGGAATACATTTTCTCCCAGTTAAGTCCTCTAACCATCTCGATGCTTTGGATTTTGGAAACCTCTTTAGAGTTGAACAGGCTGTCTGAAACTCCAACACTTTCACATGGTTCTAAAACACAGGTGTGCTGTTTTCACTTCAGAAAATTAGAAAATATGGCCCTACGTCAGAGTTTAAATCCTGGCTTCAATACCTGGGGCTCAGCTAGGGGTTGGTGCAAATTGATACAGTGCTGCCTGTTGTAGGCGTTAACAAGTCGGACACCATTACCTCAAGACATCGCTCTTGTGCGACCTGTGTGCCTTTGAATTCAATCACTGCTGTTAAGTTGGCTAATGTGTATTTTCTCCCACAAGTGTAACGATTTAAGTCTTCCAAGTTGTACAGGCAGTGTGAAAAGAATCATGGCTTGGTGACCACTGCATGGAAGATGTCAGACAAGGCTTAAATCGGAATTGGACACAACTACACTGTTAGACTTTGCTGTAATTTCTACAGTTACTTACCACAAAATGCCTAGTAAAATACCATGATTTTCTTTTCCGGTTCATTACTGTAATATGCATTGCATTATGGGAATTAAAAATTAATTTACAGTGATTTACTGTATTACCAGTTGTAGTAAGTTGATAGGGAGGCCCTAGATGTGTGTAGTGATTTTGGAAGCAATAGACTCAACAACAGTGAAGCTATTGAAATGTATGTTTCTATCAACTTTCGGTTTTGCACTTTGTAGAGATGCCTAGACGTTCGGCTGAAGGCAGAACGCTCACATGGCTGCACTTCATTTATCCACACATTTCGATGGTTCTTTTGGATGAAAACCGTGTTGTAGCTTGTTGTCTACCTTACTAAGGTTAGATAGAGCTGCTTATTGTTTAATGAAAACGTTTCGCTAATGATCTATTGAACCGCAAACCGCCAATCTGCCAATATATGTCTAACTTTGCCGAAGTCCGGTAGGCTAGCTACAGCCAGTGGCACTACGGAAGCCGTTCGTTGCAGCGCATTAGTTTGAATTCAAGACGAGCACATTATTAATTAATTCTTTATCTCTATAAAACGATCTTTGTTATATCGATATAACGACTTAATAAGTCAAAAAATCCATGGCCGTTCTCGGCTTCCGTAGTATAGCTCCATAGACCTCCATTCATTCTGCACTCGCCCGTGACCGCCCTCATATGGAACCAGAGTGGAACTGCAACCAGTTCAGAAGCCGGAGGTTTGGAGTACACTTTTCATTAGACATTCTCTGGGAAAGCCAATCTTTTCTAATTCTGTGAAATGAAAATCTCTGCTCAAAAGTCGATAGCAGCGAAGATAGGTTACCGACATGTGTCATAGCTAGTAAGCTGTTAACTTGTTTTGTTTGTCTCGCGCTAGTTTAAAATTGTCCCCATGCCATGGTAAGGATTAGCTACAAGTATCAGAACTCGTTTTACACATTTTGTTCGGGACATTCACTTGTCAGACCACCATTATATCTTTGGCTTAATTACAACGTAACCCATATTCTTGAAGTTTAAGGTCAGTAACTGCTACTTTTTGAGCTTGCTGTTGCTACATTTTGGCTGACATTACCTCTGCTAAATGCTAATGTTATATTCTCGATTTGTAAAACTACTACTACTGGTGACTGTTTTGTTATTTTTATATTGTCATATTGTCATATTCTATATCTATGTGTTTTTTGCACAAGTTGTAAGTCTGTTAACAGTTTAGATGAGAGAAACTCATCACCATTTCTCTGCTTCTCATACAGTCCAGTACGGACCACCCCACCAGTTCATACATTCTTTGTCTGGATTGGAGGCTCCTTCCTAGCATCTCTGTCCACCTCCCAGCAGACGTGGAACAGCGTGCAGGAGTACCAACCAAATGCCCAACAACTTCAGCTCTGTGGTAAACAACCACACCACATGTTTCATACAGACTCAGGATTTGTAAATAAAGCCAAGATAAAGGATGAACTGATGTTTCGGCTAGGTTATTTAGTGTTCTGCAGTTGCATCTGGGGATTTAAAAAACTGTACATTTTGTTTTCTTTGAATCAATTCAAATGCTAACTGCATTGTTCAGACATGTATTTGCCTGTGAATACTTCCCAGTGTTTGGCGCGTACTTCAACCTGGTTGTAGTGTAACGCTTGTATGTAAAATGTCTGGCTTATTTTCACTTTAAGACAAAAACATCTTGGTCCTGGCATTTTACCTGTATAATATGAAAATAAAAATGTTTTACTTTTGTACATGGACTACAGTCAATCATTTTTAAAATTGTTAAATGTAATAGCAGTTATGTAAAATAATCAAAATTTGCCATGCCAAATAGTGTAATACACTGTGTACCACAATTACATTAAAACTAATACAGCAAGTCAAATACAGTATAATTTAGCAAATTGTAATTACAGTACAATCGCTGTAAGGTTATTATACAGTAAAACAAAATTACAGTATGGGTATTATACTGTAAAACAAAATTACAGTAAGTGTATTATACTGTAAAACTAAATTACAGTAAAGGTAGTATACTGTAAAACAAAATTACAGTAAGGGTATTATACTGTAAAACGAAGTTACAGTAAGGGTATTATACTGTAAAATGGAACTGTGGTAAGGGCATCATACCGTAAAAAACATGTACAGTTATGGTACTGTAATGGGGTAGTTACAGTAACGTACTGGCAACACGTTGCCAGTAAGTTGCTGTAATGGGGTAGTTACAGTAACTTACTGGCAACACGTTGCCAGTAAGTTGCTGTAATGGGGTAGTTACAGTAACGTACTGGCAACACGTTGCCAGTAAGTTGCTGTCATGGGGTAGTTACAGTAACTTACTGGCAACACGTTGCCAGTAAGTTGCTGTAATGGGGTAGTTACAGTAACTTACTGGCAACATGTTGCCAGTAAGTTACTGTAATATGGTAGTTACAGTAACTTACTGGCAACACGTTGCCAGTAAGTTACCGCATAAATACAATAAAAAGTCTAACAGTGTAATTGAGAAATCCATGGGGACGGAGGGGAAAAAAGCATGAAAATTACAAAATATCCCAACCTGATTAAGTCCCCCAGCTGCAGCTTGTAAGGGCCATTCTTTGGGAAAGCATTGTACATACTGTTTTACTGTATTTGTCTTTTGCCTAAACAACATTAAACCAATCAATCAGTGGGCCTATTTACTCAGTCACCAAATGCAAATTGAACAACCCAGACAAGAGATCTGCTGGAGATAAAACACCCTTACTAGCAATTTAGCTGCTGTGCCTGTGCAAGTACAAGTAACACACCATTTAGTTCAGATAATGATGGTGCTCCTCCACAGTAATAACATTATAAATAACACCGACACACGAGAAGATCATGAACTGTATTCTGTTATTAGCAAATGTCTTTGTTTTGTCTGCAAACAATAACGAGGACACTAAGGGTTACTTATTTCTGAGAATGAACATTGGTAGTCTGCAAACTTTTGTCTAGTTCTGTCTTCACAAGGATTGTTTTGGAATTGTTACATATCTACAGTGTTGGGTAAAGCTACTTTTCAGTTACATTCCAGTTACATTCCAGTTACATGTTGAGTTCACAAGTTTTGGGAAGTCCCTAAGTAAGACAAAATGATCAGGTAAATGGAGTTCATATTTTAAAAGTAACCTATAAAACAAATAGAAAGAGTAAAGAAAATATCAATCATGGTCACCAGTAAGATATGAACTCCATTTACCTGATCATTTTGTCTTAATTAGGGACTTCCCAAAACGTGTGAACTCAGCAAGTAACTGGAATTTATCTGTACAAGCTACTTTACCCAACACTGCATATCTACACTCTAAATAAGGTTTAGGGTTATGCAAATGGAGGTTGGTAAACAGATGATTATATGTGCAGCAGAATAATTCACTTTATTGTCATGGAGAGTTATTATAACTGTTGATCTTGTTTTAATCATGCTCCAAAAAATCACATGGGGAAAGTTGAATAGGTGCCGCTCCGTAGAGGGGTCTCTTACAGTTCTGATACCAAACTGCAACAATCTGTTTTTGCTAAGCCAGTGTGCATAATCTGATTCAATGCTTAGAGCATGCTCCACACAAATGGGGTAAGCTTTTTATGTAATATTTTGGCTTGATAGGATGTGAGAGTGGGCCTTGTATCGAATAAGCTGTGAACAAATACTCTCCTTGGGCAATGATGGACATATTCCACAAAGCACATATTTTTTACTATGTACCACGGGTGGGCTTTCATGTTCTTTCCTCTTATTTCCCTCACAGAAATATCCACAATGACCTACTTCTACACTTACATTGAGTGGATACAGTACATTAATGTCCCTGTGGATTAGTGTGTAGGAGGTCTGTATTTAAGTCTGTTGGTGAAATGCCAAATATTATTTACAGTCAACACCCTCAAGTCTCAAGGGTGGAAGGTAATTGTGTAATGTGTTTGTAAAACAAGTTTGCCATCAATTACAACACAATTTTACATTTTCTCATTTGCCTTGCTATAGAACTGGGGTTGCTCCATGGCTAATTAGTTTTTGCTTTGATTGTACTTAATTATGTTGACTTAAATTGAAGCAGTAATTACTAAGAACTGTTTCTCGCCTGTGCAGAACAATAGGGTCGTTAATCGTATATGCATACTTTGCCCGCTCATTAGTCGTGGGGGGTTATAGTTGGGGGGCTGGCTGGAAAATGTGACTTTTTTCTGTGTAAGACTTCCACAAGACTCCCTATGTTCAAAACAGATGATACTTAGAATAAAGATATACTGTGTACTGGAAGCACTGAAGCCCATCTTGCTATGTTGGCCATGAATCTGAAACGGATGTATTTTTGATGTGCTCTTGAGGGTTTCTGAGGAATTGAGCTCAGTGTGTTATTCTCATACCTTTAAAACAACAACATGGAAGGCATTCTGAAATATATCTAGTTCATTTTTTATTCATTAATAGTCCTTTTCAGGCTGTAGTGCAGGTAACATTTTCCAGTCCTGCTGGCAGGCGAAAAACACATTTCCTGCTGACCTTTCTATACACGCAGAAATGTAAACTATATTTTATTTCATAAAAATATAAAAATATTACAACAAATATAAATAATGTTCGCTGTCATGTGCAAGAATCCAGGGTTTGATATGAGGGGGGTCTGGGGGGGTCCCTCTATAACTCACTAGGAAACCCCCATAAGATTATTTTTTAATAGATAGTTGGGGAGTTCCCAGACAAATGTATTTTTCCATTGTATAAAATCATGACATTTTAGGGGACCGCCCCAAGAGTCATAAGTCATTGCAAACTCTGAAGAATGCCAATACCTTTTTAGCAGGAAAGCAGTGAAGCGGTATAAGATGCATGTGTCCTCAACGTGATGAAAATATTGAAGTTGAGTGTATGTGTCCATGCCTGATGCCCTCTCCCCGGAGTGTCACATAAAACACTTAAAGTAATAAAAAAAAGCTCCAGACAAATTTGAGATGTCACCGGGGCAGCGGGTCAGAATGCTACCTGTTACCCCGTGGGCCAAGGCCCACATCTGTCAGCTTGACACACACTAAATGATTTGTTGTGGTGTTCATTAAATCTGTAACCTGGCTTCCATTCACTATGCTCTGGTCTGTGTTCAAGGTCTCTATGGAGGCTTATATATTAGAGGATGGTGGCTGGGAGTTTGATCTCTTTATTTGAAATAATACCGTCAAACCCAGATTAACCATGGATCAGGGATCTCCACACAGTATAGGATAACCAGCCTTTGGTCTTCGTGATAGCATTGTTTAGAGTCTAACAGTTAGAGAGAATAAATGTGTCTGTTGTGTGTGCTTTGTGATGTATAATCAAAGACAGTAAAGCCATCCATTGTTTATATTATTTCTTTTTGAAGTATAAAAGACAGAAACACTGTTAAACAACATTAACTGTTTCCACCCAACAAACACTCCCTGCATGTAGAGGGTTGATTGGCGGATTGACAGATTTAAATGCATCATATAAATGAGATTTTTATGGCTCTGAAAAAGTTATTTGTGGAGTTTTCATCATTTACATTTTTGTAGCAGATGCTCTGGACTTACAGTTAATACAGGGACATACCCCTGGAGCAACTTAGGGTAAAGTGTCTTGCCCAAGTACACAACAACATTTAGCACAGTTGGGAGTCAAACCAACAACCTTCCATCTACAAGTCTGACACCCTAACCACTGAGCCACCTGATGCCCTATCAAATCAAAGAAGGCAATCCTAGCTATCCCTGTCCAAACTACTCCTGGTTGTGTTGTGAAGTTTCTTACTGATGACTCCTTTTGTCCATTGCCCACTGCCCAACGTCATCCCTGTTCAAGTCCACACATTATCTTCCCGGTTGAAGTCTACCTAAATATGGTCGCTGTTGAAGTCCACCTAATTGTGATGCTGGTTTTGATTTTGACTAAATGCTATGGACACACCTTATTTTAGTGATACACTGGTTGTCTGAAAGCAACCATATATCTTAGGAAATAGTTTTTCAGAGAACTATTTAGAAAAATGCTAATTACGTTCTGTGCCAACATATTATCAGTTCTGTTACAGTACGTTGGTTACACCTTCATGTTTGAGTACTATGAATCACATTACTGAGGTTATAGGACCTATTCACTCTAGCTAAGCTGCTTAATGTACTAGTTACTAATTAATTATCATTTGTGTAATATACAATGTTATTGTATGTCAACACAAACCAAAATGAGGACATTTACATTTCTGCCGTACAATCAGCTTCTCTTGCATTGGTCTTGTAATGACCACAAGGTCCAGGATTCAAAGTAAAAAAAAACATGCCCCCCAGCTATTCTCTGGGAACAGAGCCTCGAAACAGTGCCGATATCTAGGAATTAGCTACCAATTGTGAAACTTTGTGTTTTTTACGTGTTCACCATGCCTAACAATGACATCCGAAATAGCCTAAATGCTGAATGAAATTAACTTCAAACAAGTTATGAACCAATTAATGTCACCCAGAAATAATATATACATAATAGATAGCTATAGGAACTAGCCAGCTCCTGTAGTTACAGATCTCCAGGTTGAGGATAGGTCCAGTCCAGTGTTAGTGGAAGACAGCATTGAGGTTGATGACAGGCCCAGTTCAGTGGAAGAAAGAGTCAGGGAAGTCCAAGATGCCAGCCCAACTTTTGATTATTTTAAGAGACCAAAGTCAGAAGACTTACACATTTTCTTTTGTTTCCACCCAAAGCAGGAATCAAAAAACTCAGTGGTACAGAGGGGTTTCTATGTTAAAGACGGCACTAATGGAAATGGCTGTCAAAAAATGAAGAAAGCCATGCATTATACTGTTAAATTTGTATGGCCTTTGCAAAACCTACTGACAGCAGTACTTTTATGAGTGAAATTACTAAATGGAAACATGTTCACTAAAGGGTAGAAGAGCAAGAGAAAAGTAACATGCACAGAAGTATTGCTTAGGCATACTTTTTAAGATCCTCCAAAGCAGACATTCAAAGTGTACTCAGTTGAAGTCAGATGTCTGCAAGAGAAGGCAGGTGCTGGAATGTGTCATAGGCATAGTGAATGTAATTGGCAAGAAGGGGCTGCATATACATTAGAGGACCCCAGTATCTATCACGGTCATTTCTTGGAGATGATAATACTGCTGGGAAAGTATGATGTCCGCTTGAATGAAGCAAGATCTTACATTAGTCTGGAGCAAGAGGCACAGGTTCTCAAATCACACTGCTTTCAAATAATACTGTCAACACTGTAATTCACACAATTCGGAGCATTATCAAAGAGACCATGTCAAGTGAAATTGAGCAAGCTGGAATGTTCTCTTTCCAGATTGACACAACTCAGGATATAACATCTCAAGACCAGTGCTCTGTCATTGTGAAATATGTGACTGATGTTGTACAAGAGTGGCCTGTGGCTGTTGTGAAGTGTGAGGCATCCACTGGACATTACTTCATCCAGTTGTTGACAGATGTGTTGGATAAACTAAAATTAGACATGAGCAGGTGCATTGGCAATGCTATGGTTGGAGCATCCAATATGCAGGGCAAATATAAGGGCTTCTCTACTCTGTTGTCCCCCAATCAAGTGCATGTATGGTGCTATGCACGTTTCCTTAATCTGGTTTTGTCTGCCACAAAGGAAAATGTCTTAGCAAGTGGGTGACTGTTTGCTCTCCTTAACGACATCAAGGATGGATTGTGGGAGAAGAAGAGCCAGGATATGCAACATAGGCGCGTACCTTCGTTCGGAGAAACACGCTGGTGGGCTAAAGATAGTGCTTTGAAGAAGGTCTTTGGAGCCTTAGGAAAACCAGACCAGGGTCTATATGTTGAAGTGCTCCTCACACTAACAGCCATACAAGGACAGGCCAGCATGAAGACAACTGATCGGGTGAAGGCAAGAGGACAGGCCAGCATGAAGACAACTGTTCGGGTGAAGGGAAGAGGATATACTAAGGCTCTTCTGGTATGAGACCCTACTGACAGCTCAAACTTTTCTTTGGATATTTGAAAACACGTCACCAATGTCCAGATACCTGCAGACAAGTAGAAGAAAAGGATGAGGACACAGAGCTGGAGGAGGTGGAAGCCACACTCTGCCACAGAAAAGAAAAAGACAAGAAAATCATGACTGGAGAGATGGCTCACGATGAACCTTTGACAGAGGCAGAGAGTGCCATTAAAGTTCAAGTCCATAATCAAATGATGGATAAGGTCACAGATAGTATTCACAGGCAATGGCTCTCTCATAGCACTCTATATGATGACCTAGCCCTTCTAGACCCAAGAAACCTATCCCAAATAACATCCAATGGTCTTCCAGAGACAGCCCTCAAAGAGCTCAGCATTTTGATTTGCTAGCCAGGCAACTGTTGACAATTTGCAGTGTGAGCTGAGGAGCATCACTTTACAGTGGAATGGACTGAAATGTTCAGGGTTAGAGAAATACATGACCAGGACAGTGGAGGATGGTCCTGATGGAAATGAAGATGAGGTGGAAGTAAATAACAAATGCTGCTCATCATGTCCACTATGTTGTTACCAGATGCTGAGACGGTACAACCTGCTGACTGATGCATAGCATATCCTTGGCCTTGGACACAAGTTCCTACTCACCCTCTCAGTTACATAGGTAGCTTGTGAGCGAAGTTTCTTTACCTTAAAGTATATCAAAAGCAGACTCAGAAGCACTCTCTCACAGGAACACCTAGAGGCCTCCATGCTGATGCTACCAAGAAGGACATCCTAATGGCCCTGGATACTGACATGATGATCGACAGAGTTGCAGAGAAAAGCAAGCTGTTGAACAAATTGCTCCTTCAATAAGGTAGTTGTCACATATTTCCTATAACTTGCTTACCATTATTTTACTCCCTCATTTCTAATGTCTCTTTCCTGTCTGTAATATTGATGTCCAGTATTTTGACAGAGTGAATCTGACCCTGAGCAGCAGTTAGACAGTTCTGTGACTCAGTGAGTATTGTGGATATTATATTATATCTCTGTCACTCTAGGCTTCAGGTGCTGTGATGTAGTTCAGTCATGACTCATGATGGTTTGTGCTGCTCACTTACAGGTTAGGTTTACGCTCTATGTTTGTAGATGTGTTCAACCAGTCCTTTAATGTGTACTCCCACGACTTGAGCAGCAGTTAGACAGTTCTGTGTCTCAGTGAGTATTGTGTGTGTTCTGTAGAAGTTGTATAACAACGTGCAGCGTGTGTTCTGCAGCCTTTTTAAAGTAGTACTGCAATAGTGATCAATGGTTGTGATGCTGCTGTTTGTACGTGCGTGCATTAGCAGGGCGGCTGTGGTGGAATATACGGGGGCCGGTTCTGGTGGGCCGGTCTGGATCAAAGTCCAGGACCTATTTTTACTTCCAGTCCATCTCTGCATATGAACGTACTTGGCCCTCTCATCCGTTCATATTTCACATATTTCAGTTTTGCTAAATAGAACATAATTCGGTGCGATTTTGGGCTGGAGTTTATATGTAGCTGTTGCCATACTACATGGTCCAAGGCTTTTCCCCCATCAGAAAATACACCAGCAAGGACCATTAAGTATCCTAAGTACATTATATTGAAGAAACATAAATAAAAAATGAATTGCTGTTTCATCTGAAGCCAGACTGATCCTGATTGTTGTGGACAAGTTTGCCCACCATAGTGCAAAGCCAATGTCTTTGTCAATATCTTTCAATTTGTTTTGATGGCAGACATCAGCCTGTATTAGTCAAACTCTCTTGGATGTCTCTGCTTTTTTTAATGAATAACTGTAATAACTGCCTTTTCTAGAGTAGGTGGAAGGGGGGGGCTCTCATCAGTAGAATGTGCAAACATTTTATGTTGGGTGAAAGAAGGTCACAGAATTCCTTCTAAAATGTACTGGGAAATCATTTTGCCGATCTAAGGCTTTGATTATTTATTTTATCTACCAGAGGTCTCTGTGTTTTTGGAAATCAAATTCCACCTGGTTCAGGGAAGGAGATTACATGACTCCAGGATGTTTAGCACGTTTTAGGACTCGAGTTTTTCAGATGTATGTAGGAATTTGTAAAAGTGACAGGACCATCTTTTAATGTCATATGGCAAGGAGAATTATTCTCGCTACGTAGTTTGGACCCAATGGATTGTCCAGTCTTTCTTTTGTTCACACAGCTGTCTGGCCAATAGTTTATGTGGTTTATTGAAGTGATTTACCAATTTCAGTGTAGACAATGGTTCTTCTTGTGTTTCTCCAGAGTTGGATGACAAGCATTTTCATTATATAGGAAGTGGCAAGGTTCTCAATTTTAGTATTTAGGCCAACTACTGTAGGTATAGTCTATCTGAAGGATATTATTTGGTATATGCAGCATGCAGACTTTTAAGAGAAGGGAATAGATTAGCCACTTTATATATAACATGTAATTACACTTTTATAAAAGACTATTGTATTATAGATTATGGATTTGTCATCTCAAAGCATAATAGCGGTAACAACAGAAGATTATGTTTACCTTAAACCTTTGCTTTTAAGTAGTGGTGCAACGGATCGTCATTGATCCGTGATCCGTTCGGATCAATATCTTCGGTTCGGCACACACGTGATCCGCGGATTGATTTCTGCAAAAAAAGTTGTGCGCATGTTCAGTCCGCTCACAGCGTGGTCATGGCGAGCGGAGGAACGGAGGAGCTTGAACGCCCTGCATCATTTAAATCCCCTGTATGGGAGCATTTTGGCTTCCCTGTTAAATATAATGATTAAGTGTGTAGGCACTGTGGCACAAGAAAGCCATATGACAGTGGAAACACATCAAGCATGGCCACGCATTTGAAATGACATCACCCCGGTGTTTTACTGACAGTGAAAACGAAAGCTGCAAAACAACCGCTTATCACCGTGGCATTTTAGCAATTAATCAGACCGGGCTAAATCCATCACAAATGCGATCAGTGTGTTTATAGGTACAGACATGAGGCCATATTCGGTTGTGCAAAAGGAGGACACATGCTGAAAGTGTTTGAGCCACGTTACGACATCCCGTCGCATATGAGACATACTAAAATGCTTAACGTGAAAAAGCTTACCAGGGTTTTAATGTACCTAAACAATGGTCAATCATCACCAAATTTCTCATGGTAATATCTTGTCATGAACACTTAATTACGAGAAAAATGCTTAACGTGATTTAATGTAGCCTACCTAAACAACGATCAATATTAACCACATTTCTCTCTCATATTGCTCATCATAACCACTGAAAATGATAAAAACAACTAACCCAAATTCCAATTATTATGGGCATTATCTGACATTAAGCCTTTCTGCTTCATTAAAGCCTATTGTAATGAAAAGGCTTAATGTGATTTAATATACCTAAACAACAATCAATAATAATCACATTTCTCTCTCATATTTTTCCCCATATTGTTAATAAACAAATAGACATCTTATGTTTATTTGTCTTGTATATTTTTTGCTGATCCGAAAAATGATCCAATCCGTGACTCTGATCCGAGGAACGATCCAATCCGTTTTTTTAATCTGTTGCACCCCTACTTTTAAGAGTCTAGGTTGTTCTGAGAAGTCGAATCTGAGAAGTCATCATTGTGTCCTTTTTTAAGGACAATGTCCCTGTTGTGCATACTGTATCCCCTTATCCAAAATAAGTCCTAGGTTTAAGCTTGGATTACCAATTTTCATTTCACAATTTACATATAAGTCTTTCTAGTCCATCTGAAAATGTACAGATTATTGGGTCTTATTATATTATTTCTTTTTATGGACTCGGATGTAAGTTCATCTTGACTATATTTTGCCATTGATGAACGTGTGGAAGAGAGTGAACTTCTATCATAAAATACAATCTGCAACAGTTTCAGGACCATCAAATTCACAATGTCTAGGATTAGATTTTTTGATATATACAGTTTATACATAAGTAGTAAGTATGTAGGCAGTTTTGTCAATGATTCAAGTACATTGTTAAAACGGTGTCAAAAAAGTTTTAGGAGCTCATGAAATATGATTAAGCTTTTCATGGAAGCTTTGAACTTACTCTGCAGGAAGTTCCAAATGCTGTGTTGCATTCCGCTGGTCCTGGCTGAGGTAGAATTATGACAGTAATGTAAATGGATCACAGACTAGGATATAACAACTTGCTGCCATGCTGCCTAGGCTCAAGGACTGAAATGTACTGTATGTCTTGACAAAATCATTAGACACATCTGTATGATCTGAGTTTGTATTGCAGCTCCATGGGGATATGTCTGGAGAGTCTGTAGAGGAGGCTTATGTATACCAAGGAGGCCTCAGCACACAGTGTCGACGTGTTTGCTTTATTAACATTGGTGCTCCACTATCATCAGTGTCAGTGGAAAGATATTCTTTCATATGAACTGAATTCCATTCTTTGAACTCTGTATTATAGAACACAGTGGACTAAATTACAGATGTTTCTCTCCTCCTCCGGTCCACAACCATTATTGTATTGACCATTGTAATGGAAAACATTAATCTTGTCATTACGGTTTTGGCATTTCTATATTTAGACATTCTAAACATCAAAAGAACTATATGAGAGATATTGCATGTTTACATAGCAGAGTGTTAGCATTAGGTGGTTACTACAGTATATACAGTTTAATCGAGTAAGATTAAACATTTTTTATTTTGTGAAGATTTTTTGGGGGGTATATATATATATATTTTTTTCATGACAGAACTGTACTAAGCATAGGCTAGGGAGACAGGCATGTAGGGAGATTCCCCAACAGTGATGCCCCAAAAAATACTCTGTGCATTTGTCATTTGCCACACAGAATGAGATTTGACATAGTGTACATAGATTTAACCTTCTCAGGACAATTACTTACAGCACTTTATCGTAGCGCGTCCTTGGGACTAAACTCATTAGTACATAATGCTATACCAAGCGGAGAGAGTGAGTTATGCTATTGTACCTTACCAGAGTAACCAATAACAGGAGTAACGATCCACAGATGTTTATTGTTTCTTGAAGAGCAGACTGGCAGGACTGACAAACATAACGATTAATTCTACCAAATGTTACTAGTAGTGCTGTCAAACAATTAAAATATTTAATTGTGATTAATAGCATTAATGTCATAGTTAACTCGCAATTAATCGCACATCATTATCTGTTCTAAATGTCCCTTGATTTATTTTTGTCCCATTATTTTTTTCTCATTTTAATGCTCTTATCTACATGGAAAAGTGGATCGGCTTGCTTTGTGCAAATGTTTTTTATTGAAAACAACATTGGCATATACTATCTAAAGTCATCCATTGTCGCCTGGCTTTGACAAGGGGGCAGCGAATTTGCATCAGCTGTGTGCTTTGCCATCAAGTGATATTTCAGACAGGACGTGCTGCAATGATAGCTCAGTTCACAACGACCAAACACACAGATCACTTTGGTCTTGTCAATGAAACCACTGTTTTATTGCAACCAGAATTTTATTGCCATCCATTTCGGCGTCTCGCTCTCGCCATCCACTCAAAATGTAACGTAGCATACTACTCTTTGGCCAGCTTGCAAGCCCAAACAAGTGTGTTCCATTAATATAGTGTGCGGCGAGCCTGTTGTTTTGTTTCCGGTCTAGCTAGATCCAGTGTAGTGTTGTAGTTTTCTCTAACGTTACTAGTTGTTGCAACAGCATGTGAAAAAACAACAAATTTTGCCAGGCCAAAAAGAGCGTTAATGTTGCGATAAAAAAACTGACGCTGTTAAAATGGGTTTGTGTTAACGCCATTAATAACGCATTTAACTGACAGCACTAGTTACTAGTCAAGAGTAAACATGGTTCAGATGTGCATTGATGAGCACTCTTGTGCGTTGATGAGCCCTGGGCACCTAACACCCTGTCAGCAGTTTGTGGTTTGTCCCTCCTCAGACCACTGTTGGAAGGAACTCAACACTGCTGACTAGAGCCCCTCACAAGCCTTGCCGTTTCAGAGATGCTCTGAACCAGGCATCTGGCCATAACAATCTGGCCCTTGTCAAAGTCGCTCAGGCCTTTACTCTCCTGTCCATTTATCCTGCATCCAACTCATTGACCACGAGAACTATATGTTCACTTACCATCTAATCTAGCCAGACCTTGACATAGACCGTTGTTAGGAGATGATCAACATTATTCACTTCACCTGTGAGTTGTTATAATGTTTTGGCTCCTCAGTGTATAAAAAATATTATGTGCACTGCATGTAGAAAATTTGTGTGAACTTTTTAACACAAAAAAGTACAATAACTTAAATATTTTGAGTTTTTGTCAACTAATAATAATTAACAGCTTAACAGTACACAATTACTAAAAATATGTTTGTCAGAATACTTAAAAAAAACTCAGCTACTTGTTGGTCAGTCCCAAATGTGTCTTTTTTAATATGGATAACTTTATTCCCAGATGATAGTAGCCAAATCTATAAATAGTTTGGTACCCATTACATCAACAAATAGGATTAGCATACAAAATTAGCGGTTGGGTGGTTTCCGTGAACAGAGTGGCCTGGGACGAAGTCAAAGTCCCAGCCTGAATTATTTTTTCACTCCGCCCCTGGTCCTGTTGCTCCTGACGGCCAGTCCACCACTGTGTCCGACTACCTACATGTACCCATCTAACCCAGGCAACACAGTACCAATTTGCGCTGCCCCTAGCAGCGCCCACGGGCAATAGCTGTAAAGACATAACCAGGATATGAACTGTGATCTTCATGATGCAGTTGTGCTGCAAAGCAGTAACTTAGATCACTGCATGGAGGCCTCCTCATGTTTATCTTTGAATTGTATTTTCATGTGTTGAGTCTACAGTAAAAACAGCATTTTTGACATTACCGTCCCAATACGTGTAGGCCACTGTATACCTCTCTGTGACCGAACAATGGTTTTGGTCTCTTTACACAATTGTAAATTGTTACCAGACTTGGACTGAACCATTATGTCAAAGATTCCAGCATCTTTACTGTTGGCGGCAAATTACAGCTTAGCTGCAAGCCTGGTGTCTGCTGTTATCAATGGGACTTTTCAGCAGCATACAGCTTAATTTAAGAGAATGTATGGACAGCAGTATTATTGCATGGAGCCCTGATGTATAATTCTCATAACTGCAATTTGTGTTCATTGGAATCATAGAGGTAGTTTGCAAAAGATATAATATCACCATATCTGATAGGGATCTCATATTAAAGTATATTCCAATATTCATCCAATTCAGCATTTTTATTAAGGGGCAGAATGATTTTAGATGCTCTAGGTGTTCTTTCAATGAAATGTTATACTACTGAACCTTTCTAGCTAATATTACTGCTACTTTCCCCTCAGTTTTTTTGTTGTGGTGCTCTCTACTGCTGACGTACTACATGTATTTGAGTGATGATGACGTCTCAGTGGATCTCCTGGGGGATTCTTGGGTTGGCTACATGCATGAATATTTCAGCTGTCTTGTCACTGGTCTCGCTCACGCAGGAATAAATCAGGGCATTAAATCCCAATTATTTTTTTCTGAAAAGAAAAGAAAAAGTCACCCTAGCGGAGCATTCAGTAGCCCACATTACACCCTCTTCTTAGACCTTACCCTCACTCTCTCCACACCTCACCTTCTCCCACCATACCATTTCTCTTCCTACTGTATGACTCACTCTCGTCATCTATGCATTGTGCGGCTGCACTAAAGAATGTTATTTTCAATGAGGTGTCATAGCAAGCTTAATAAAGCTTGTAGACTTCAAAAATACATTATTATAAAATACATTTCAAACTAAATTCAATTTCCCCACTAAGTATTTCATTCACTACTTCTTGAATATTGATTAGAGAAGTAACAAAAAGGTTTTAGAAATAACAGCAGGGGAAAAAAGTATGGTAAAGGCAGAGCTTATGATTAATGATGTATATTAATTTGCTATTACACTGTTTACATAAAAATTAAATAAAACAGCTTCTTCTCGGTGTAGCTGCATGGACCTTTAACATGTATTCAGGTTATGCTCGTTTGTAAACATAGAAAGTTACAAACATCAAAATCCATTCATCTTCTTTCTTCACCCTCTATTAACACACAACAGGTCCTGAAACCCTGGGTTAATGACATGTGGGGTAGTCAGCTTTAAGCATCTACCCACCTTGTGATGAACTTTGCCTGGAATCTATTTATGAGGTCTGTTTTATAGATAAATGGCTTGGAGTTCAAATGTGCTCAATTAACATTGTTACAGGGGCCTGTCTGGAGGCAACCGTTTGATGGCCACCCGTAGGGCTAAAGATAAAATGCCAAGGTCTGCTGTCCAACCATCTAACTCCTTCATATACACTACCGGTAAAACACTCAGGGATTTTCATGCTTTTCATAAAAATTCACTATGGTGGCATTACATTTATTAAAATATATAGATATATTAAAGAAATTACCAATGTTGCAAATGTCTATCACTTTTGGAAATTACTGATTTATAATAAATGATTCACTTAAAATGGCAAAGCCACATTTGTAGCAGCCATTAATTCAGTGTCCTAATAATGAAACCATTGGCACATCCATAATTAATCATGCTTTGACTACAATTTCTGATCAATTTAATGCCATCTTGGTGATCAAAGACATCACATTCTATGAAAACATATGTAAATTCCTTTGTGTTCTAAAAATGTGACCAGTAGTGTAATATATGAGAATGGCACTTAGCAAGGTATTTGGGGCTAACCATTTACAGAAAGTAATTTCAGGTGAGAAATACACAATGCATTTGGGAATGTTTAGATTATACTAAAAGATGAGCATAAAGGCTATGACAAAAATGATAATTGCTGTTTCTTTGCTTGATTTAACACTCGAAATATGATAGAAATCTAAAATTTCATTTTGATTAGTCAAGAAATAAATATCTGGACCAGTGTTAATTTTTCAGGTTTGTTCCCCTCACTTCTTTTAGATTTTTATCAGTATATTAAACTCTGGAAAATAGCTGTAATTTAGCATTTTCTGAAGACGATGGAAGGTAAATTGTAGCTAAAATGTTTTATATCATAGAATGTAATTAAATTACAAAAATTTTACTGAATGTTTTTTTGATAATTTTAGCCTTTTTTCTCTTTGAAATCAACATATTTAGACAGTACACAATCGGACACAATCGTACTGCCTTGTCCAACCACAGAAGACGGTCTTCACTGTTAATAAGAGTACTGTAGTAGACTGTTAAACACATAAAAATAACACGACTAAAAGGCTGCTAAAATGAATACTTATGTGAAGGAATGCTTTGGGTCATTGTTCTGGTGGAAGATCCAATGTTGACCTACTTTAGCCACCGCAGGTATATTTTGCTCTAAAATGTCACAGGGTACATCACAGGGTCCAGGATTAAATATCTCCTAACCAGATTCCATGGGCCTTTGGAAGCAAAACAGCTCCACAATGTCATTAACTGTATACATACTTCATAGAGGGAATATTAGGGACTGTTTGTAATTTATTTTGGCAGCGGGCAGCTCAATCTATAAGTATCAATAAAAAAGTACCCCACCCTCCCAAATGCAAAAAATATTTTCATTTCACCTACCCCTTGTCTTTAATAACAGTTGCAACACCCTTCCCAGCTAAACATTATGAAAAGAATAATGTAGGCCTACCTCTTGAATGTTTTTATTGAAACATTACAAAAATAAACAATAATAAATAAGAAAAATATGACCAAAAGTTTAGAAAAAAGTTTCTAAAAGACTAACATAACCACGTAGAAAAAATGGTGGTTTTGAAAATACCCGTGTTTGTGTGGACGGGGCATTAGATTGCTTTGTTTACATGTTGGTTACAATTAAATGTGGTTTTGGAGTCTTGGTAAAGATTCAACCAACTTTTGCAATCCTCAAACTGTGAGAATTATTTACCTATTAAACCACCCTCAATCAATCAATCAAATGTATTTTAAAAAAGCCCTTTTTACAACAGCACATGACAGATACTAGGGCTAAAACCCCAAAGAGCCAGCACTGTCTGTGGGCAAAATTCAATTGTGTCCTCAACACAGCTTCATCACAGCTCCTAATGGTATTTTTGTATAAACATAAAGTGTAGTTTATGGTTAGCAGCCATTTGTCTAATTTCATTTGTGTGTTCTCTGATCTTCTCTGCATTGATAGATGACTAAGGGAATTTCATATTCACAACCCAGTGAAACAGGAAGTCATGGATTTCCACTGAAGAGTTCCTAATGAGTTCCTAATTGACTTTACTTTTTTTATTAATAGAAAGATCCTTCTATTTGATTTGGTTCATAACATATCCCAGGGGTGCCCATAACTATAAGACATAAAAAAAAGATATGCATTCATTATCAATTGGTTCTTCAAGCATTTGGACTTCATTTAAAGCTAACATTTCTCTAATATTTTGAGTGTAAGGCCAAGTGGATAACTATGCCCTTTTCGCTTATGTTTACTATGGCTGACAGTAACTCTCAGGGGCGTTTTAGATAGCATAATTAAGAATATGTTCAGGGTGTTTAGACTGAAATACTTTATATTCATCAGAAGATCCCACTTTAATCTTGTGGACTTTAAAAGGCTTCAGGCTTTGTTGAAAGGTTGAGTCACAGGCAGCATCATTGGTTATCTGCTGGTGGTTGCCATGTTTGGTTGAGGATCCCTGCACACAACATCCCCAGACATCTTACTGGAAATGGGCCATTTCCTCCTATTCATTTACTAATTTGGTTCTGGTTGTTTCTGCCTCTGTTAATCTTTCCTTGGTCTCTCTTTCTCTCTCTCTCTTTATGTCTCTCTCTTTCTTAGACGAATAAGGCAGTGTCTAAGGGGGACTTACACTTGGCCAGCTCCAGCTCCAGGCGTGCCCTCTTCCTGGCTGTGCTGTCAATCACCATTGGAACAGGCATATATGTGGGCGTGGCCGTAGCGCTCATCGCTTACCTCTCCAAGAACCACCACTTGTAGTCTCCATTCCTCTTTGCATCAAAGGAATGACTAAGCAGGGGGTGTGGTCCACTTGGGTGCTAGGTAACATAGAATATTGGCCTATCAAGATGGACAGAACCTCGTCATATGGTTGACTCAACTGTTCAGATGTAATGTCAGAGAGACGTGAAATGGAAATTAGTATTGCAACGGTCAATTCATTCTTTGGCTTTGAAAACTGAAACTGGAAACTGTTGTTTGTTCCATACATCTTAAACACACTGTATTCTTATGATATTTTACAGATTTATTTTGTTAACAAGTCATAATATGTTATAAATAATGGGTGATGTAATTGGATGTCGTTAAAAAAACACTTTCAAAATACAGGTGGAAAGTGTACAAAAGGAGTGGGTCTTTAAGATGTTAAAAATTGATGTGTGCATCTCATCAAGGCAAAAACAGCCTTTGGAAATGTCAGACTAACGTGTAATAAATATTGTACCATGGGCATACTTTACATTTACGGGCATGTTCTCTGCTCGGTTAACGGTAACCAGTAGGCTGTACTGCTTTATGTCCAGCTACGTTTACTACACCATCAGTCACATTTGGCATCTCCTATCTTATATAAAGAGGATGGATAAAAGGGCTGTTAAAAAAACTGTCACTCATCTATACATTACCTTACATAGATTTATTCTACATCATACTAAACTGATCAATGGATGTTAGATGTTAGCATTATTGACATTTAGATAATTTCTCAGTTGAATACAACACATACAAAATGTACGGTAATGTAAGGTGGCACTTAATCCAAGAAGGTTAAAACTGGTGATTCTTTTATCTCAAGGGAGAACTGATATGTCCTCAAAGCACAACATTTTGAAACACAACCCAGAAATCTGGAGCTTTTGCTGTAACGGCAACATGCTTAGTTGTTTTCGGTCAGGAAGTATTGCACAGGCTGCAGCTCTCTGACAAAACCTGCTTATTACACCGAGATACTGTACCTGTACATGTCCACAAATCAATAGGGAATAGGAATTGCACATGACCTTGGAGGCAGAAGCCATGATGTAAATACCTCTGTATGCATTTTGTTTATCCTGGAATAGATATGATTCAAGCCTAACTGCAATACCTTTTTTGTTGCAATATAAGTTATTTATTATAATAATTTAATAATTAATTTTCCTGCTGTATACTGCTACTATCGCAAAACTGTCAATGTTTTGAATATTCATTGGAGAATCAGTGTTTGACATCAAATTGCTTGCAAATTAAATGTAGTATTTACATTGAAATAACGTCTGATGTGCCTGGAATTTCAAAACCTGACTTTAGATGCAATATTCCTAAAAATTGTTATGATTATTATTATTTTTTTCATGCGTGTTAGCATTGCTTTTTATACCATGTTATTACATCCTCATATTAACACAACATAACACCAATATTATTTCTAGGCTAGTGTATGGGAGAGGGACGTAAATGTACTATATTTAGACTCTGGTGCTTCACGGGGAGCATTCCATGTGACTTGAGTGTTACACTACCACTCACCATAGCAATGCACAGAATAGTAATACATACTGTAATGTAAAATATGATAAAAAATTACTTCATAGTTTAGAAAAGTGTCAAACACGTAAATATAAATAAAATATGTGCTACACAAAGGCTTCTAAAAACATAACTGATCTAAAAAATAACATTATTTCCTATTCCCATATCTTTTCAACCACTGCACACACACTGCCATATCTATTGCAAACCCTTACCCCAGAATACCTAATGACCTGCACATACTCTGACAGCAGAAACATCCCACTTCCTGTCAGAAATATTAAGTTGCCAGGCACCCAGATGATTCATCCATTTTACATGACATTGCAGGCATCGTGATAGCTCTAACCTTTCTTCTTCTGCCACTCTCTTGCCCTTATAAGAGTGGGGAATTGGATGATTGGTGAGTGGGACCCGATGGACATCATCTGTGGCAGCATGGATTTCTCTGTAATGAATGAAACCATCTTTCAGCCCTGCATGGATGTCAGATGGAGGTAATTAGCACAACTTTAAGTGATCACCAAGACTACGGTTTGTCAGAGGCTTTTTGGGAGGGAATCATCTGTAGTTTTATCTGGTACATGGGACATTAGAATGTGATAAAAGTATTGCTTGTGGTGATATTGGAAAGACAATATATTACTAGTAATTGGAAATGAATTACCAGAATGTTTTACATTTTCAAAGATCTCTGGACATGTTTTTGTTACATTTAAAGTGCACACAGTACAATTGTTCAGAGCCTGGAGGATTTTTTTTAACCTAAATTAATGTGGGAAAATTCAAAACCAAAAGATAACTGCTTCAGGTGGCGCCCACTGTCTTAGGGATGCCTCAATGTGTTGCGTGTTAGAGATGGGTACAGCAGCTTGTTTCCAGCCTGTCCCTCCCAGCTGCCATTTTGCTGTACAGAGCAGCATCCAGGTCAACATCTTGTACTTCCACAGTTTGGCACCTTCTCATCTCTATTGTTTCATCATCTCTTTTTCTTTTATGTCTACCCTGAGAATATCCTGAAGGGAAGCAGCTGTGTAGGGGAGGGGATGGCCTTTCTACAAGCAGCTTTCGGAATTTTCTCCCACCTGCCAGTGTTTTTGTCTGGGGGCATTGGGGGTGATACTAATGCTGATAGCTGTTTTTTGTTGTTGTTGTAAATAACCTGTATTTTTGCAACCGTAAACTATAGGGCGATTTTTATCCCTTCAGTGTGTGGTCTGGTCAATGTGCTTTGTGTCCCAAGTTGTGTGAATCCAGATTGCCACACCTTACATGTTGATTCATACTAAAAGGCTGACTTCTTAGTCACGGGTCCCAAGCAGACGCAAGATCACCTGCAAATCATATGCCACATTAAAGTATGTGGTCCATACTTTAACATTTGGTCTCGCAGTAGTTCTCACTGTAACCTACTTTATCATCAGAGTAGTGTTGACCTTTAAGCTTTATTAACAACACTTGAACAATTAAATCATTCACTCATCGTTCAGCAGATGGGACCTTATCGCCGGAAACTAGCTGCCAGTCAAAAGCTGCAATGGAGAAATAGCCTGCTGCTGCAAGCTGTCTGTTAAGCCAATGAACTGTCAGTCCCCCCTAATAAGGGTTAAATTGTGGAGGGTTGGGAAGGGTGAGTAATTAGCATAATGCACAGTATCTTCCACCATTAATATGTTAGTAAGCAGGACATCTGATCTGAATAGCAAGGATGATTGTAGAAAGTGCATTCTATTCATATGCATTGTTATCCCCAGTGTCCTCTAAGTGAATTGACTCTGTTTATTTACAGAGGTCGCCTCAACGTCCTCTAATTCTAATGCCGTTCTTACCGAGTATTACATCAGTGGAATATTCCTTTTTAGAGATGGATGGGTGAAATCTAACTGTTACAAAGGACATAGTTAAACTACAATAGATCTTTAGAAGACTTGTAAGCAAGTTTTGCATCGGCTTTATATTTTTATAATGTAAACAAGTGAAAATGTAAATAGTCGCCGTTCACATTCAGTGTAACACTATCAACACATACCACCTGCAAATACAAGTTGTCTTTCATGTTTGCAGAGACGTTGAAGGTCAAAGGAAGCATCAAATTATTGACCTAATTAGCTACAGTAGCATCTAACTTCTGAGATGTTTAGAAAGGAAATCTCGACCAAATGTACATCATGAATTGCTTGCTTCTTGAAGATTTTTACATAATACCAAAAAATAATCTAATATCAGAATGCCTGCTTCTTTAAATTTTTTACTGGTAAGTAGCTCAATTATGCCCATTTTCCATTAGAGGAACGTGCCATACAGCACATATCACGGTTCGGATCGCGTTCCGATCTTTCTAAAAACATTCCCTTATATACAATTATACCATCATTACATAAAAATAACAATGGTACAGTGATTTTATTATAAGCTTGCCAGTCAGATCAAAATTTTAAATGATACTCTTCCAATGAAAACATGCATTAGGGCTGGAAGGCAAGTGATATGAGACAAGGGGCCTGCGTGGTAACTCCCTGTTAAGCTTGCATGTCAGATTAAAATAAAACATTTTTTTAAATAATACATGCCTTAAGGCTGGCAGCTATTATGCCTCCACAACCCCTCGGAATGGGGCCTATTTTACTATAGTACAGGTTTGATTTGTTGGCTGGAGGACAAGTATCAATCTTGATCCTCAATGCATTCTGCGCTGAGGTAGTGCTGACTTATAGAATTCCCCATCTGTTCTCTCTGGTATCCTGTTGCATCTTAGGACAATGACCAGGATGATCTGAGTTTTTAGACCACAATGCAGAGCAACCCGGCTTGATGATGAACTTGTCCAAAGCCACTGTCACAGCCCACCTGGCTGTCCTTGTTCCTGTATATCTGTCTGGGCAGCCAATCTGGATCTGTCTATAGAATGGACACAGCCCACATGAACATCTTAACTCTCCGATCAAGCCCCAGGACTATTCACAAGACCTTTATGTGTACTGATAAATAACTTGGCTTTAATTGGACATGCACTCTTAAACTTTATACCCGGCACAGCCAAAAGAGGAATGGCCACCATTGGCTCATGGCTGAGTATGGATCCTCTCTACGTTTTTTTTTCTGGGAAGCAAATTAATGGGGAGTTTTTCCTAGCCACTGTGCTTAATATTCGCATTGTTTTTGGCTCATTGGTTTTCTAGGCTGGATATCTGCAAAAGCACTTTGTGACAACTGCTGATGTAAAAAGGGCTTTATAAAATACATTTGATTGATTGATTTAAATAATTTTATTTCTTATTTTCCCATTTCAACAGAAATTGCAAGGCACCAATTACAGGTCCATCTGGAAAAGTTTTTTTAATGTTTTCCTCTCTACACATTGAATTGAAGCTAATTCTCTCTGTGTCATGTCACTGTCATACATAAAAAATTCACAAACATTTAGAATGCGCAAACCATTCTCTGATCAGTTGTGGAAACACAACCCTGACTGACCTCGGCCAGTCCGTGTCAACACGGAGCAGTACGGTGCACTTTCGATGTGGTCAATGGATAATGAGCATTAGTACCTTGTCAGTATAGCTCAATCAGTATCTAGTTAGGCTAGCTCAGATTGATGTGAAAATGCATATTTGCTTATCTAACTAGCTAGTTAAATTCACATTTGTGAATTTCTAACAAAAACATGAAAATCCCTCCTGGGTGTTCTAAAACGTTTGACCGGTAGTGTATTTACTGTACATCACAGAATTTCTGCTACATTAATAAAGTATGAAATTTTGGCAAGGTTGCTCCCACACACACATCTTGACACATTACTTACTACCTGCAGAAGAAAACCCCCACAACATTTCACCAAATAAATAGATCAACTAGGTTTGCAACTCTTCACAAAAATTGATAAGAAATTGATTTAACAAATACATCATTATGTATTTATTGTAAAAGGCCAACAATGTAATTCTCCAATTAATATGTAATTTAGCGGTTTTCACTGTATGCACTCAAAGAATTGACAGTTTCAAGTTTAGAAGTGATTGGCATCTTTTGTATAAGTTGGCAGCATAGCTAGCTTACAGTCATTTCTGCTGTAATGCAGTTAGTTGATTGGTAATAATTACATAATAATACATTATGTAATTGTTGTCAATTACAATTTTACATTAGGGTGACCTGTCAAAAAACAACCAAACTAAAAGGGAAAAGTAATGTTTATGTTTTCCTATAGTGTACTGTATATTTGTTATAACCTTTAAATAAAAAATAAATAGAAAAAAGGACTAAAATGGCGTTCCTTAATTCAGTTGAATTAAAGACAGGCAGTTTGGTTCTTTTTTGACAGCAGAGTCACTCCAGTGATTGCCATTTTGATTCAATGTTATTATTATTGAACCATGCACAGTAATGATAGATGCAATAAGCAAGGTCTGCCAATCTCCAGATGTTTGGGTCAGCATTTACCTGATTTATAATCTTTCCTGCTGTTCTTGTGGATATTTTGGAAGGGCGTTCAACTTTTAGGCCAAGTTGCCATCATGTTAAATGCTCTCCATTTTTAAATGATTTGCCTCACAATGGACTGATGTGCTCTCTCTACCATCTTCCTGATGTCCTGAGATTTCCTGTCCTGTTGGAAAGCTTTTTTGTCACCTGTATGGGGTAACACAAAACTGATCATATTTCTTATTTCTATTAATCACACCCCAATGCTTTTCTAAAGAGCTGACCTTTGTTTGGTTCATTTGGTATTCAATTATTTATCCACCTCATTCTACTTACAACATTGATTTAACTAATGCAAAATCGGGGTTCACAAATCTTTGCACCTGTACAAATTACTTTTTAACTTGGTTTGTGTACTACGATTTCCTATGAACCAACATATGTGAATTTTAAATATAGACCTGTTAAGTCACATAACAAAAAAGGTTCTGATTAAATGAAAATTTCAGGGTGAACAATAAAACAATATAAACTACACATGGGGTTCTCTTACTTTCAAGCAGCAATGCATGACTATTTTGATGTTGGTTAATAAGATGATTTGAGATCTGTCCTGTGATGTCCAAGTTTTGTTCTCCAAAAACACCATGTCACCATAGCAGGAAATGCAATTTTCACTGTACATAAACCAAGGGGTGGACAAAATAATGCAAACACAATATATAAATTTTAAGGACCTGATAAAGAGTAAGGCAAATATTTACCGGTACCTTGAGAACAGCTCCAATCATTCTTGGAAAGCTGTCATACAAGTCTTGAACTCTGTGTAGTCAGACGTGGCACCATTCTTCAAAAGATAATCCAGATATTTGAGGTCTGAAGGAATTGGAAATCACCTTTGCAGTTTTCACTCCAGAACTTCATATAATAACAATGATGTTTAGATCTGGTGATTGCTTTGTTAACTGAAAGCCTCTGACATCATCCTGGTGTTCATGAAAGTAATTAAAAATTGTTGGAATGGGGGGGCATTATTATCCTGGAATATTGAACCATATAAAGGACTGCATAAATCTGTTGTTGTGGGAATGAGAAACTACTGTTTAAACCACTGAAAACCTCCCTTAATACATTACATTACAAGGGATCTTATTATTATATTATAGTTTATGCACCACTGTGATTTAATCTGCAATAAATTAACAAGAATGTGCATAATGTCCCAAGAGTAATCTAGATTTACATCACAGAACTTCTACATCAATAAAATATGAACAATTGGCACAACACACTGTGCACAAACTGCAAAAGACAAAACATGAATCATTACTACCATACAGTACATTTCACTAAATAAATAGAAGACAAGCCAGGTTGGCATCTCAATGCTCCACTCAGATGTTTCACAGAACATTTGACATAATCCACATATGAATAAAATAAAGATGGCAGCTATTAACCAAATCATAATACACCGTAAGTAGCGATGAAAATGGCCCAGGCCTTACCCTATTTAATTAAGTGTAAAGGGTTTGCTCTCGGGTTTTCCATGAAAGCTGCGAATGTTAATTCATGTGCAAGTGGTGCATCAATGTACAAGAGCTCACTGCTGTTGCACGGAGCAGTGATGACTCAACCCACTTGCTCTCATCTCTGAATTATTTATTCATCCAGCCTTCTGATGGGCTAGACACTTGTGTTCCAACTGGGACATCATGGATAGGGCAACATTATCTTACCAACAATACGAGCGCTGCTGCTAATCAGCCTGTAATGAACAATCAAAGTTCGGTCACATCAAGTCCACATGGTGTTAAATTCTTCACAGTGTCCTCCCCAGCTCACATCATGCAGAGTTCTCTTTAGATCACACAGACTCCTAGGTTTTTTTGGGCTGTTCTGTCACACTGAACACAGAGAGAAAGGAGAAATCCTATCACGGCTTGGCTTCACTGTGAATCAGAGCAGCAAACCAAAATGCTTTTGACTGTGAGACAGCGCTCCTATCAAAACCTGCCTCTGGGGTTTGGAGTCAAGCGTGTCGGTACAGTGGAGATCATGCATGAGCCACTGAGCATACAGCACCATTGTAGCTACATATTCTGTAATTCCAGAGTGACCTTTCAGTGAACGTGAATGTGCTTACAAGTTTAGTGCCTGATTACAATTATGAGAAATCATATAACTGTGTATTTAATTCCAATGCGTACATACAGTGCCTTGCGAAAGTATTCGCCCCCCTTGAACTTTTCAACCTTTTGCCACATTTCAGGCTTCAAACATAAAGATATTAAACTGTAGTTTTTTGTGAAGAATCAACAAGTGGGACACAATCTTGAAGTGGAACGAAATTTATTGGATATGTCAAACTTTTTTAACAAATTAAAAACGGACAAATTGGGCGAGCAAAATTATTCCGCCCCTTTATTTTCAGTGCAGCAAACTCTCTCCAGAAGTTCAGTGAGGATCTCTGAATGATCCAATATTGACTTAAATGACTAATGATGATAAATAGAATCCGCCTGTGTGTAATCAAGTCTCCGTATAAATGCATCTGCTCTGTGATAGTCTCAGAGGTCCGTTGAAAGCACAGAGAGCATCATGAAGAGCAAGGAAAACACCAGGCAGGTCCGAGATACTGTTGTAGAGAAGTTTAAAGCCGGATTTGGATACAGAAAGATTTCCCAAGCTTTAAACATCCAAAGGAGCACTGTGCAAGCGATAATATTGAAATGGAAGGAGTATCAGACCACTGCAAATCTACCAAGACCCGGCTGTCCCTCTAAACTTTCAGCTCCTACAAGGAGAAGACTGATCAGAGATGCAGCCAAGAGGCCTATGATCACTCTGGATGAACTGCAGAGATCTACAGCTGATGTGGGCGAGTCTGTCCATAGGACAACAATCAGTCGTATACTGCACAAATCTGGCCTTTATGGAAGAGTGGCAAGAAGAAAGCCATTTCTGAAAGATATCCATAAATGTGTTGTTTAAAGTTTGCCACAAGCCACCTGGGAGACACACCAAACATGTGAAAGAAGGTGCTCTGGTCAGTTTAAACCAAAATCGAACTTTATGGCAACAATGCCAAACGTTATGTTTTGCGTAAAAGCAACACAGCTCATCACCCTGAACACCACTGTCAAACATGGTGGTGGCAGCATCATGGTTTGAGCCTGCTTTTCTTCAGCAGGGACAGGGAAGATGGCTAAAATTGATGGGAAGATGGATGGAGCCAAATACAGGACCATTCTGGAAGAAAACCTGATTGAGTCTGCAAAAGACCTGAGACTGGGACGGAGATTTGTCTTCCAACAAGACAATGATCCAAAACATAAAGCAAAATCTACTATGTAATGGTTCACAAATAAACATATCCAGGTGTTAGAATGGCCAAGTCAAAGTCCAGACCTGTATCCAATCGAGAATCTGTGGAAAGAACTGAAAACTGCTGTTCACAAATGCTCTCCATCCAACCTCACTGAGCTCGAGCTGTTTTGCAAGGAGGAATGGGCAAAGATTTCAGAACTGATAGAGACATACCCCAAGCGACTTACAGCTGTAATCGCAGCAAAAGGTGGCGCTACAAAGTATTAACTTAAGGGGGCTGAATAATTTTGTACGCCCAATTTTTCACTTTTTTTCTTTGAAATTTGAAATATCCAATAAATTTCGTTCCACTTCATGATTGTGTCCCACTTGTTGTTGATTCTTCACAAAAAATTACAGTTTTATATCTTTATGTTTGAAGCCTGAAATGTGGCAAAAGGTTGAAAAGTTCAAGGGGGGCGAATACTTTCGCAAGGCACTGTATATAAACACACACACATACAAATGTACACATACATTTCATACACATAGAGTATACACTACACAGCAAAATTACCAGTGTTAAATCAACTCTGAGAGTGTTAAAGTAACACTGTCAGTGTCTATATGCTTCCCATTGGGGCTATATAAACACTGAGAGTGTTAAATAACACTCTCAGAGTTGATTTAACACTGGCGATTTTGCTGTGTATATGACCAGAATTATGTGAACGCCTAACCATCACACTGGTATGAGCTTGTTGGACCTCCCATTACAAAACCATGGGCATTAATGTGGAGTTGGCTCTCCCTTCTGCGGCTTAAACAGCCACAAATCTTCTGGGAAGGCTTTCTACAAGATTTTGGAGTGTGTTTGTGGGAGTCATTCATTCAGCCAAAAGGGCATTTGTGAGGTCAGGCACTGATGTTGGCCGAAAGGCCCTGGCTCACAATCATTGTTCCAATTCATCTCAAATGTGTTCAATGTGGTTGAGGTCAGGGCTCTATGCATGCCACTCAAGTTCCTCCACACCAAACCTGTCGAACCATGTCTTTATGGACCCTGCTTTATGCACAGTCATCCTGTAAGAGAAAAGGGACTTCTCCAAACTGTTGCCACAAAGTTGGATGCACCCAGTTGTCTAAAATCTCTGTGTTTCATGTACACTGGATGTGGCCTAACCCAAAGCCTGAAAAACAGCCCTAGACCATTATCCCCCCTCCACCAATAGTAGCAGTGTCCCCATGCTTTTTGCCATACAGTGCATCTAGTAATTACTTAAAGGTCGTATTTCATAGATATAAGGAAAACCTGGGCAGTAACTGGGCAGACCACAGATGCTCTTTACATATCTCCCACTGACATACCAGAGAATACCAGGCAGAAGTGACAGACTGGATACACTTCGGAAGGAGCGAAAGATCAGAAAGCAAAACCAATAAACTAGAGATACAAAAGCAAGTGAGAAGGAAAGTAGTCGGAGAAGGATGGCTCATTAAAGCAGCTAGTCCTGTGGAAAATAGTACAGAAAACTGAAAATCACTCAGAAACAGAGATTTAATGACTATGAAAACACTGGCTCTGCTCAGAACGTACATCTCCTGAGGTCAGTTATCTATGTGTGACCTGCTGCTCCAATCACACAACAGCTGAATGAACACACTCTTCTATCTTTAAATTATATGTATCATGGGGTTCACTCACCAAAATAACAAATTGCTAACTGATTTTGTTTTTATAATTACCCACAATGTACCATTGTCAACCATAGATGTTACATAGAGCTGAGCAAACACCAGTCAGTTTTTGTGTGATTCTGTGTTGTTGGCCTCCTTCGGGTTATTGTAATGCATTTAAGAATCTTCCTCACTTTTTATCCATTTAAAATAGGTTATTTCCAAAATATGTATTCTCCACAAAAATACCTTAAAGGAGTGTCCCAATATGACAATAGGCAACCGGCCAACATTTGACATTGTCAAAATGTTGATTTTCTAGAAATGCAAGGAATAGTACAAAATCCATTAAATGCATTTTACCCCACTGAATAACATTTCTTAGTATTTCATAACATCAACATTATTTACTTTACATTATTAACTTGAAAACATTATTTTACTTCCCATTATGCCTTCGGGTAATATAATTGCACTTTCCCAAAAGTATGATGTCAGTCATTGAAACCTTTTTATATATATCTATTACAAAAGATAACTGTCTAATATTCCCAATAGTCTTGTTTTAACAATCCCTTTTCAGTCAAATTTGGTCCGTTTCACCGTACCACAAAAAATGACTAAAGGTCAATCAATGGTAGGCTACACCTACACCTACATTCGGTTTTGTTCAGAAAGACCCAATATTCTCTAATGGTTTTCACCTCACTCCCTTTGCTAAAGTAATTTCCTCATTCTTCCTGACGTTTTCTGAAGACAAAGGTTACCTGGTTAGTTGTGGTGCCAAAATGAAGATTAGCAACCACTTGTGAAACAGCTTGTAAGTTAAATTGCGGATGTATAGTTGGTTAACTTAAGCAACCCAAGCATGATCAGACTAAAGGCTTGTTAGATAAAGAATACAAAAAGAATTGGCAGCTGGGTTACATGTGGTTGGATGTGTGCGCCCCTCGCCATCCCACAGATCTGTACAAGGAGTTGCAAAACTGCCAACAAGGCAGGGTTAGTAGAAATTGGGAAATGAGGGAAATTTAAAAAAAAATTATAATAAAAGAAATTACAAAAGGTCTTAATTTTTTATCCTCTTTGTGTCACGCTCTTAGAAAGCATGAGCTTCACCATGTGGCCCATTCCACTCTCTGACCACCATGCCCATATTTGCACTTTTCTATTGTCTTCATCATACCACCCATCCACCTGTCAGTGTCTTTCATTTTTCCATGTTACAGGTTGTCCTGTTGTCTGTTGACCCGTATTCTTGTTTTTCCCAGTTTATTATTAAATATCTTTCACCTTGCATAGGCATCCACCTTGTTTTCCCCAGCTCACCATGACACTTGATCTTTTATTCAAAATATGAACAAATATCTAACCCTCAAAGGATTTAAACCAAACTCAATTTTCATGTGCCCAGAAAAATCACACAAATTTGCGCAAGTATGTGTACAACAGTCACTGCAAAGGACCTTCAGAATATTAGTCCTGACCCTAGAGTTGATGTTCACAGGTCCACAGTACAGCGTACCTTACACAACAAGGATCTGAATGGGAGACTTGTCTGAAGAAAGCCTTAATAAAACATCATAAAGTGCAGCATCTAAAGTGTGCCAAAGAAAACCTTGAAAAATATTTATATGTTCACTCTTGGCTGTCCCTGTCACGATGGCCAGGACTGGTCAGGGCTGTCGTGGCAGTTAACCTATTGTGGACTGTTTGTGTAATGAATGTTTGTATGTGTTTTGTGTAATGCGCCGACCTCTGGGCGCTCGGAGAGTGGTAGGCTCTTGGTTACTCATTGCGCATGAATGGTGCATTGGCCTACTATCCACACCGGTGCGTAATGAGTAATCAAA
>JACXGM010001422.1:34676-55266 GCA_016801145.1 Umbra pygmaea
TATGTATATGTTAGTCGCGTCAGTGCCGCGTTAGAGCACTTGGAAATATATATATAGTTTTGTGCAGTTCCAATGTATTACGTGGAACGGTTCCGGTACAGTGTATTCCTCGATCTATTCATGTTCATTAAACATCAAGAACGCTCCTCCCGCATTCTGGTCTCCGTTTCCTCTCCTACACAACAACAACTGTGACAGTCCCACACTTTTTTTTATAAATAAAAGATGTATGACAAACAAAATGATAAAACCAGGGCAAATGACATATTTTACTTTATCAACAAATATTATCACAATGATTACACTAAATTCATATTATTTAGTGTACACTTTTGTCATGGCCAAAGAAATTCAAAATGGATTATGATATTACTAAACAATAATAACCTAGAAAAGCAAACTTGCTCCAAGACTCCCTGGGAAGATGGATAATTTTGAAAGTTGATTTGGAACATAAAAGGATCTGGCTTATTAATATTTATGCCCCAAACAAAGATGATCCATAATTCTTTAAAAGTATCTACATTAATCTGTTAAATGTAAAGATTATTAATGATCAGATTGTTTTTAGTTGGTGATTACAATACGGTTCAGAATGTTTCTATTGATTGTAAAGGACATCATACAAAAAATTATCATCCAATGGCACTAACAAAATCACTAATATTATGGTCATTGAAGATTTTGTTAATATATGGAGACTAAAAAACCCAGACTGAGTAGAACATATATGGAGGATGTATACTCAAGCCAGTATTGACTACTTTCTAATTCTATTTTCACTTGTACCAAAATGTAAAAAAGTATTGATAGATGACAGAATGTGCTCTGATCCTCATTTAACCTGTTAAGGATCGGTGTACCGCAGGCGGTACAAACAAGCTGCTTTCAGCTTTACTTGATTTATTAAAATCAATCTTCATACAAATGCTACTTTTACTGTACATAGACATGTCTTATATGTACAGAAAGCTTAGAATCTCACGGATCTAGCTAACATATCCGACTTACTTGTTGATTCTGAATCCCCAGCCTATCTAGAGACACCTGATTTATATTTATTAAGTCTGTGAAAGCATAATTACATGGCTATATGTGTGACCATAGTGCAGCAGCGGGCCGTGCAGTGACGTTTAGGTATGCACTGGCGGTATAAGGAGAAATAAGGAGAAATCCTCAAAATAAAAGCCTGTTACACGCAAGTATCTCATGAACCCTACATGGTAGCAACGATTGTCTGGAAAGAAAGATTGTCTGGAGATTCGGCTGCAAATAATTAAACATAGATTTTCTATGTGGGTTAATCAGAGCCGGAGATATCGCACAAAGTTTTTGACTTTTTTTCCTCACTATTTTTCTATACGTTTGTCAAAACCCAGCTATAAATCCGTTCCAGAAATGATTGGTGTTGTGCAGGATGATGTCCTACATTATTGCAGAGTTGTTAGTTTGCCAAATTCCAGGCTGTAATGTTGTTAGTAAAACAATGACAGTCTAAAAACTTTGAGGTGCGATATCTCTGGCTCTTATGAACCCACATAGACAATCTACCACTTATTATTTGCAGCCGAATCTCCTCTTTCTAACGGTACCAGACAATAGTTGCTACCATGTAGGGTTCATGATTGCGTGTGATGGGCTTTTATTTTGAGGAATTTTTTAGTGTTGCTTGCAGAATGCCAGTGCATACCCAAACGTCACTTCACGGCCCGCTGCTGCCATAGTGTGACCATAATCTACATTTCTTCACATCTGGGTCATGCTGATTCACCAGAACGGCACTGAATTGACAGTAAATCCATCAAATCATAACCAAATCATCTGAATTCAGCCTAGATAGACAGCCAATGAGCTGGGCTTTTCAGTCATGTTTGATTGATCCTTGTGAGCCACACATTACATAAACTACCAACATGTGTAACCGCGCACTCATGTCCAGAATTTAAAATAAATGTATGCAGTGTCTTCATGGTGTTCCAGACACAAAAACATATTTTCGACTTTGTTCATTTTAAAGATTTTATAAAATGCCTCCCAAAGGTCTAAAAAAAGAGAAATATCAATGTTATTGATGCTTTGAAAGAGATAAGCAGAGAAAGTGACATGGAATTGATGATTGGCTCTGCAAGCTACCACAGCTTCGAAGGAAAAGATTTTTTGGAAGGGAAAGATCCCCTTTTAGATCGATGAGTAAAATAAGTTATATCTTATTCTAATCTAGTTGTTTAGATTCGTAGTTTTTATGCCGCATGGCCTTTGTGTAATTCTCGATTTTTCTGTGATTGAAAATCCACAACAATTTGGCCTTTGTTTGGTCTGCTCATTGGTATTTTATTTTTATTGGCTTGGAAACATTTGAACAATGAACACTGGAATGCTGTGGTATGTTTTCACATTAGATTCATTATTATTATTTATTTATTATATTATTATTATTATTATTATTATTATTGTAAGTGCACAAAGTAGAGAAACTAGCATGTGATTATATGAAACTTGAGTTCTAATTTGACACCGTCTTTCGGATGGGATTTTAAATAGGTTTCCTGACTCGCTGTGTTCACTAAAGATCCCATGGCACTATTCGTAAGAGTAGGGGTGTTAACCCCGGTGTCCTGGACAAATTTCATACCATCATGGCAACCTAATCATCCCTATCCCTCAATTGGCTCATTCATTCCCCTGACCCCCCTTCTCCCCAGGCCATTGCTGCAAATGAGAATGTGTTCTCAGTCAACTTGCCTGGTAAAAAAAAGGTTTAACTAAACTACACTTAACTAGGCCGTTGTTGGCTGCTAACTTTACCATTTGTATATTTAGGTGTGTTTAAAAAAAATAAAAGTTTTTTTTAACCATATCATGCCATTTGTATGAATATGTGTGTTTTGTAAGCATATAAACATAATTTGTAACCATATCATTTTTTTATAGTTGTGTATACGAAAATTATTAATTTGGACACTTGGGTACATTTGGGTACATTTGGGCACAATCGTAAAGGACACTTGCGGTCCTCTTACAAAATAGTTAATAGCTCCTTGGCTGTTGACTCTATCATTCTACAATTTTAGACTTATGTTGGCCTCCCATAGATGACATGATTAGAAGTGTTTCAAGCACCAAATCTCAATATACAGCTTTTTATTTGCATTTGAAAGACTTTTCTTATTTTCTTTCATCTTGTGCCAGATTCACTGTATACACCTATTCTAAATTATTTTTACATATCCATAAATTTCTAAGTCTTTCCTTTCAAAAAATATCAACCATATACATATATCTCCTTACTTCAGGTCCAATATAACAAGAGGTTACATTTGGGTATGTGTTTTAGGCATAAATTGAGTTTCAGGCCTGGATGCTTCAGAGGTTAATTGGCATTTACATTATTCTAACCAAATATATATGAGGACAGGGGTATTGGAAATTGTATCAACAAATGCTAGACAACATTTCTTTTGTAACCAATACCACACTACATAATAACTGAAAAAGGTGTATGCTGAAGACTTATTAAACCTAACCTTTATTCATATTTATCAAACAAATGAGCATCACCTTTTGCACTAGAATTGATAAATACAAGACGGGAGAAAAAAGCAAAAAAAGAAAAAGGAAACAAAAACAACAAGGTACTTTCAGATAATTATATAATTATTTAACACCTTGTTTTTTTTATTTAAAAAGTGAACTACACAATTTTATTTCCTTATCCAAGTTATTCCATAGATTTACCCCTTTAACAGATATACATCTATGTATTGTATTGGTTCTTGCCCTTTTTTTTAAAGATATACATTCATCTTAGATTATGCTGACTTTCTCTTAATTCGAACAGCCTCTGGATACAATTTGGAAGCAAATTATTATAAACTTTATACATTGTCTGTACAGTATAAAAAAATAATTAAATCAACAGATTTTAAGGCATGTAATGTATTAAACAATTTATTTGTTGGTTCGTAATAGTCAAAGTGTCTTATAATTCTTATTGCTCTTTTTGTAACATATATATTGGATTTATATTGGTTTTATATGTATGCCCCCACACCTCAACACAATTGGTCATGTATGGAACTATAAGCACACATACAGAATATATAATGAATTTTTGTAAAAAAAAATAAGTAGGGCTTTATGTAATAATGCAATGGATTGTGACAATTTTCTTTTTACATGATTTATATCGGGTTTCCAGCATAATTTATGATCTATTATAATTAGTGCTGTCAAACGATTAAAATATTTAATCACGATTAATCGCATTAATGTCATAGTTAACTTGCAATTAATCGCACATATCTGTTCTAAATCTTGATTTCTTTTTGTCCCATTTTTTTCTCATTTTAATGCTCTTATCTACATGGAAAAGTGGATTGGCTTGCTTTGTGCAAATGTTTTTTTTTATTGAAAACAACATTGGCATACTGTCTGAAGTCATCCATTGTTGCCTGGCTTTGACGAGGGGGCGGAGAATTTGCATCAACTGTGTGCATCATAGATATCCATTATAAAGGCTAGATGACTTATGGCTGAGTCTCTAACGTCATCACCGTTGGCCATCGACAGATTTACAAACGGTTTAGTTTCTTACAAATGTTATTAGTGTGGCTATTATTCTGGATGCTTTATATATAATATGCCATTTTTTCAAAAATTATGCAGTGTCATAACTACATCTCTGACATTTTTAAAAAACCAAACCGTTTGAAAATCGGTATAAAATTGAGCATGTTGTGGTTATTTCAAAGTACATGCACCATTAACACACAATGTTATGAGTAAGCGAACTGTATGTGGCAAGATGGCTGCCAGGTGCAGACGGCAAACCTCCATTGGCCAGCAGCACTGACGAGACATCTAGCATTTATTATGGATATCTATGGTGTGCATGGCCATCAAGTGATATTTATGTAATGGAACCGCCATACTGGCGCATATACCATTACAAAAGAATGGGCCTCACACATTTACATGATATTGAACTATTCCACCCCGGGGGGGGAACAAACATTTGACTGTGGAACGTTCAACATATTCGGTCCAGCCAACTAGATAGTTATCTGTAAAGAAAAACACAACTTGTGCAACCCAATGTGAATGTAGTCATTATTTGGACCTGTGAACATTAATTTCCCATTACAATTCCGCCGCTGACCAGGAAAAACCTGGTTCAAAGTCAGTGGCGTGTTATTCAGATGCTTTTTTAAGGGCATATGCTTGGCCATAATGTAGCATGTGCACAACACGCATACACTTTGCTCCTCTCATCTACAAAAATGTAGCAGTTCCTATTATTGCAATACATAATTAGAAGGAAAAATATTACCACACGAGGGAAATCATTGTGGTGTTCGAAGATGTGAAAAAATAGGCATACATCTAGTGTACACATTTACCCAAATTATTCAGAATGAATTATTCGAACTGATACACATCAACTACAATAGAGAACCCATTCAATCAACATACAAGTCATTTGCGATGCTAATAGTAAAATCCACCATGTCTTTGCGAATTACCCTGGCTCAAGCCACGTCTCATTTATGGCAAACTCTGCAGCAGAACGGGAGAGGAGAGCTTATTTGACAGAAGAGTTAGGCAAGCAAAGTAATCTCGGGTCTAATGTTAGACTACATTGCAAAAATATTACCATACATTCATAACCTTGTGATTCAGTGAGAGTGAGCCCCAAACATCGAAAAAGTATGTATTGTGACATTTACTTATTTACATGTTGTAACAAGCACTCCTGCTCTTAAAGGGAATGATGCTCGGATTGCTTTATTACATGTTACACCCAAAACACACCTATGACTAATGTAGCTACCCAGACCTACCCATTTTAGATTTGCGTCGGGCGCAAGAGTAATTTATCCTGCCGGTAAAATAGCAACAGCGCCCGGGACCCTCCCACAATGTCACTTGCATTTTGCGCTTGATACTTGCGTTTCAGATCGTTAAAATAGGGCCCACAGTTTTATGAATTTTAACAAATTCCCCATTGTCAATATCTGTAAATGGGAACAAAAAAACCTGATCAGGGTCCATCATTTATATTGATGAACCTTACGAATGCGGTATTCCTCCACACAATCCTCCCCCATTCCTCACTTATCCGTACTAATCCAATTCTTTAAATTCTCTTATTGTGAGTACTTTGGCTTCTTCAGGTGTTCCATTTAGCCATATCATTACTTTGCAACGTTTGTCCATGTAGCATTTTGTTCTGTTTCTTCATAGTGCGTGCATATCTTGCAATGTGAGCGTTCTTTTTTGAAAGATGTTCGTTCAGGTACACCACGTTCCCTTCAGCTTCTTTGCCTGCTTCAGTAACTCGGTTTTATGCTTGCGATTCACAAACTGAACAACTATGGCAGGCTTTGCTCCGCTGTTCCTTCGTGGAAGGCTATAACAGGACACAACATTTTTGCTGTGAATGTACATATTCTTACTAACTTGATTACTAGTCTTTCCAGTGTTTATAGTTCCAATGGCAGGGCACTTTCATCGATTATGTCTCTGGCCACAGTACTGGCATACTTTCGGTGTGTTATATCCAATCCACTTATAATTAAATCCTACATTCTTGTATATTGTTCCAAATCATCCTTCTCTCTAATCCTTCAATTATCTAATCCTTCTCGTTCACAAGGTTCTTCAGTTGTTTAAGTTCATCCATCAGATCAAGTTGCATAGCTTGTTGTTTTGCAGCTTTAATCAACTAATCCGTCATGAAGTTTAGAAATTTTATAATTTCCTCCAACTCTTCCACAACTACGCCACTGATTTTCTTTGGTGGCATTTTGGTTCACTTCGTTTCAGTATAATTCAGCAATATCAATTTAGTTAAATTGTAGTCACTTTGTTCTTGCTGAAGTAACTGCATGCCACAAGGTGCGGCCATCTTGTTTACTACAATTGCATGGATAGCATCAATTCACCTACTTATTCATAGAATTGCCTACACCAGGTAAACAATTATATTTTATTTCATTTGGAATGGCAAACCTGATAAAATTAAACAGCATATTTATGTAATGAATATGAGATGGGGGTAGATAAATTATTAAATATCAGGGCTTTAAATCAATCGCTTAAAGCCTCCATAATACCAAAGCTATATATAAATCCGAACTGGTTTTCAAGCAAACTGATGAGAAGCTCATCCCAAGGGGGCTCTTTGGAATGCTGCAAATCAAAACATGTCATTTTAAATGGATTGACAGTGGTATGTTATTTTAAACATCCACCTTTCTAAATAAATCCATACAAAGCTGATTGCAATTCCAATTCCAACCTCCTGAAGATCCAGAACAAATATTACAGTAAATAATACGGCTAAACTCAAACATATCAATTTTCATAGAGTTACTGTAATGTACAAGAATGCTATAATGTTTGTCAAAGGCTTGATGAATAAGGATGGAAAATGTCTTTCTCACAAACAACTGGTGGACTTGTATGGGGAGCCTGGCTTATGTCAGAAGTACAGATTTGTTTCAGCTTTGACACAAACATGGAGAACGAAATAAAAATATATTGAAAGCATAGAATTACCTGGTTTACCAGCATTAATCTTTCCTGACAGAGGTAAATTACCTCACCTTTGAAAATCAGCCTTCGTCTGAGTGAGAAGGACGGCAAAGTTGGAAGAGAAGAGGGCTGATAACAAGTGAGTCACATTCACCCCAGTGTGCTTGAAGTCAAAGTGGTTAAGTTGAAAGGGCAAGTCTATTTGCTGAAGGTGCAATGCTGCTGGATTAGGAAGTAGTCACACATTTAGAGGTTAAGCTTGTAACCAGAAAAAGAACCAAAGTTCTCCAGAATTGATAGAATGGTGTAAGGAGGTTGTGGGGTTACGTACATAGAGCAGCAGGTCATCAGCATACAATGATAACCTATGTTCAATGCCCTTCTGTGATACACCCTGGATTGAGACAGAGTCCCATAACGCTACCGAAAGGGGCTCAATAACAATGGCAAAGAGTAAATGGATGGACTGCATTTATATTGCGCATTTTTCTGACCAACAATGGCCACCAAAGCGCTTTACATTGCCTCACACTCACCCATTCATTCACACATTCATACTCCGACGGCGGTGTCAGCCATGCAAGGCGCCAGCCAGCTCGTCAGGAGCAACTTGGGTTAGGTGTCTTGCTCATGGACACTTCGACACTTGGTCAGGAGGACCCGTGGATCGAACCACCAACCTTCCGGTTCCTAGACAACCTACTTGACCCACTGAGCCACTGCCACCCCAGCAGCAAGGGGGACAGAGGAAAACCCTGGCTGGTCCCATGTTCCAGGGCAAAGTAATCAGATTGAGTGTCATTGGTACAGACACTAGCCCTTGGGGATGCATATAAAAGCTGGACCCATGGGCTAAATCTGTCCAGTTTATCCAGATTTTCTAGTCACAGCAAATAGGTATTCCCATTCAATTTGGTTGAAGACTTTCTCTGCATCCAGGGAGACCAGCAGCTCAGGGGAGTTTGAGAACTCTTTGGAAACAAACAATAAGGTCTACCCTTCATAAAGCCGGTCTGTTCCTCCAAAATTATCCCTGGTAAGACTACTTCAAGACACATTGCTATCAACTTCACAAGCACTTTCAATTCAACATTAAAGAAGCTAAGAGGCCTGAATGAAGAACAGGCACTGGGGTCCTTCCTCTTCTAAAGAAGAAGTGCTATTGACGCTTGTGTTAAGGTAAGAGGCAACACACCAAGTTTCAGTCACTTAATAAACATTGATAATAGTAAGGGGGCCAGCTGGATGTGAAATATCTTCCATCTGAACTTTGACCTTTGTGCTTTGAACATATTTGACAGCCTAAACCACCTCTTCAAGGCTTAGGGGGAGTCAAGTCACTCGTCAGCATCAGCCAGTACTGTGAGAGTCTCCAAAGAATACAAAAACTGAGTCATATTGGTGGTGTCTGATGGGAACTCAGATGTGTAATGTGAGGAATTGAAAGATGTGAAGGTGTCATTAAACCCCTTAGGATAAAATATTAAGCTATTAGAAGAGTCTTAAAGTTATAGAATCGGATAAGTGGTAGCACAGCAATATAGTTAGTGCCCCAACAGATGGCTCACCATTTTACTATACTCATAGTATGTAGCTTGCAATTGCATCCTTTGTGGATAAAAGGTCAACTTCAGACTACAAGTTCAGGCGTTCTTTATTTAGCTCTGGAAATGGTGACTGAGCATATTGGCGGTCCAGATCAAGGGTAGATTTTGCAAGGTCATCCAATTTAGCCATTAGGGTTTTATTTAGATGAGAAGAGTAAGAGATAAAAGATAGGCCTTAAGTGTCTCCCATAGATACATTGGAGATTAAGCATGTCTGATTAGAATACAGGAAGTATTAAATTGAGGTATTAATAAAGCCTGAAGTCTGCATCGGATAAAAGAAGTGCATTTAATCTCCAGCATGGAGGGGTATGTCAAGAGTAAGGGGACCGGCTTCCGGTTTGGACAAGATGCGGCAACAAGGGGCTGCTGATACCTTGGATTTACCTACCTTAAAACTCCCTAATATGCCGACTGGTATCTCATGGTATGTCTCTGGACAGCTTTTCCATACACCTGTTTTACTAGTGAACCTGTACACTCCTAGCTGGGATGACATGGGATTTGTGCAACAACTTGTCTGTAAATTGCCAGATCTAAATTATAATTTTTAGATTTTAGGAGGTGACTAATTGTGTCATGGACCCAAATTTAGACAGATCCAACCCTAAAGTGCATACCCTCTTAAAAATGGCCAGTAAAACATGTGTGGATCCCCGGCGCTTTTTAAATCCTCAGGGCAAAACCTTTTCATTGTTTTTCTAATGTCCATCACTCATACTCGAGAATCGATTACTATTTTAATGATGAAAAACGGATGCGCTCCCATACTTATGGATCTCTCTTTCAATCACATCTACACTAGATGTCTTCAGTGGTGCTTTATTAATAAATAATTATCAGACGAGAAGTCCAGCAATTTAATCTATATAGCCATTAGAAGTTTTTTGGAAACTAATAGGACAAACTCAGTCTCTCCGTCATTACTCTGGGAAACACTTAAAGTTGTTATGAGAGGGGAAATAATAGCATATTCAGCCTAACAGAATAGAAAAAAAGACAAAAAACAACATTGATAAATGTAATATTTGATTTAGATGGGAAGTATTCCACATCTCCAATTCCATCACTCTACAATGAGAGAATTGATCTTTAAACTACTTTCTACTTTCTACTTCGGAAACTGAGCAACCTACTATGCGATCACGTGGGATGTTTTTTGAATATGGTGAAAAGGCTTATAGCTCATCAACTTAAATCTAAATCAGCATCAAAACATATTTCTCCAATCGGAGATACAAGAGGAAAGCTGACCACAGATCCTTCAAAAATAAATGATAGAAATGATAGAAATTACTATTTTGATTTGTATTGTATGATTTTCTTTGCTTTGAAACAATTTGGTTTTAGTAAAACATTTAGCCAGTGGGTCCAACTTCTTTATTTTTCCCCACAAGCATCGGTGGTCACAAATCAGCTGCGCTCGCAAAGTAGAGGTACTAGACAAGGTTTCCCACTTAGTCCAATTTTATTTACAATAGCAATAGAACCATTATCCCTTGCCATAAAATCTACACCCTCAATACAGGGTATTCCCAGATGGGGAGTGGAAAATAAACTATCCCTCTATGTGGATGATATGTTGCTTTACATATCATAACCATTGTTAAGTATTAAGTATATACTTATACTGGTGTGCACTTCTGGACACATTTCTGGCTACAAGCTTCATTTATAAGAAAGCAAATGCCTACCTATAAATGAATCAGTGATGAAAATCCCAGACCATGCTCTACCATTTCATATATCGAGGTCAGGTTTTAAATATTTGTATAACTTCTGCCTTTAAAGATCTTTTTGATGGGAACTTTGCCCCACATATTGTTAAACTTAAATCAGACCTACAAAGGTGGGATATCTTACATTTGACTTTAGCTGGCAGAGTAAACTGTGTCAAAATGAATATATTACCAAGATTTCTATTTTTGTTTCAATGTCTCCCTATTTTCTTATCAAAATCAAAATCAATATTTTTATTATTACATTTTTTTCAGACCCATGGGTCCATATCATTTACAAACAGAAGGCAACATTTAAAAAACATACAAGCTGTCATTCCAATGCTTTTGAAGACATGAGAAGTACCTTGTATCACTCAATGTAATATTATTTAAGACCATTAAAATACTATTTTTTGAATCACTCAAACGACACATATAATTATACATATAATTCCAAATCCTTTGATAAGTCTATCTGGTCCTTTTTCTATCAGATAGATGAATAAATTTCAAGATGAATGTGAAATGGTGAGACTCCTAGGATAGGTAAAGATTTACTCGAGTGACCAAGAGCAGTAGGTGGGTTGGCCCTCCCTAGTTTGAGGAGCTACTGTATTACTGAGCAGCAATCATCCACAAAATAACATATTGGGTGCATTCTCTAGAGACAGAGTGGTGCGAGTTTGAGGGCAGGTCTTGCATGTCTACATGCTCTGGTCTCATCTAGCTTTCCTGTCAAGATTTTGCTGTTTATATCTAACCCAGTGGTCAGCTCCACTTTCAGAATATGGATTAAGTTTAGAGGTCATACTAACATGAAGGGAACACTTTTCATTCAGAGTGCGCTGTGTAACAATCACACTTTTTTACCAGCCAAATTAGACCAAGCAAGATGGAATAGGAAAGGGATCCAAATTTTCTCACCAATTTTCTAAGAGCTATAGCTCACAATTTCCTACTCTCCCAGAGAAGCCCTTAGTAGACTCAATTTTGGAAGTTCCTTCTGGGTTAAAAGGTTTCACAGCACATTCCTATTCAATGACTATGTTACTTTATGATGTTAAGACAAGATCAAAACGGCGTGGGAAAAGGAACTCGGAATTGAAATCTCAGAAGACGTATGGACTAAAGCTCTAACAACAGTGGACAGCAGCACTTAATGTGAATGACTGGGTCTAATTCAATTCAAGGATGTTCATCGTCTACACTGGTGTAGAGCTAAGATATCCTCATTCTATCCTAATGTACACTCACCTAAAGGATTATAAGGAACAGCCGTTCAATTTCTCCTTAATGCAATGATCTACTCAACCAATCACATGGCAGTTGCTTCAATGCATTTAGGGAATTTCTGAATGTGAGAATGAGAAAGAAAGGTGATTTTAGCAATTTTGAGCGTGGCATGGTTGTTGGTGCCAGACGGGCCGGTCTGAGTATTTCACAATCTGCTTAGTTACTGGGATTTTCATGCACAACCCTTTTTAGGGTTTACAAAGAATGGTGTGAAAAGGGAAAAACATCCAGTATGCGGCAGTCCTCTTGGCAAAAATGCCTTGTTGATGCTAGAGGACAGAGGAGAATGGGCCGACTGCTTCAAGCTGATAAAAGGGCAACTTTGACTGAAATAACCACTCAACAAAACAGTTGTCAATTTGGGAGAAAGAGTGGCATACATGTGAACAGAATAAAAAATCACAAGCCTGTGGATTCTGTTCAGTCTGAACTGTTCAGTCTAAACAACATAGCGACTTCCACGTATGAGATGAGCGTAGGTATTGCGCAAGTTTTCTGATTGATTTGGCCCGTCTATCACCAACATAGGTGGTGATAAACAAATGGTTTATCCATTAACCTAACAAGTATTTTCGCCCCTTCCCAAACATTCTCCAACGGAAGGTTCCCAGATAGATATGCGGAGCAAATGCAAAGCAATCCATCTGGCGGAGTCAGGTTAACAACACGTATACAGTACAGAGAATTTTCATGTCTTGTCGTCAGCCAAGACATAATGATGTCCAGGGATGTGCACAGACATTTGGAGGGGCTATTGCTCTAACATGAAAAAAGGGCACCCCCCAGCAGTCACTTTCTTCCTCATACAATCTCAAAAAAGCTATCAACATTTTTAATCCTATATTTATTTACAGTACTATACCACAGTTATATAGTACAGTACAGTTATACCACCATGTAACTATAAAATGAGTGTAATCACGGCAGCAAGATCTTACTTTTGCTATCACACATTATAACACTGCTACCAATGATGAATGCCTACCTGTCATTGTTATTGATGTGATCAAGGCAAGATATATCTTTCTCCTATCAAACTATAAAGCTATGTCAATGCTCAGCAGAGACTGTCTCCAAAACAAACATTATAATATAATTCTGAATAAGTTCTATACCTTTTAAATTAAGAAAACTATTGTCCACATCATTTATATTTCTCGTTATTATACTTTTACTGACATTACCCTTTTGAAGTAACTCTCCAACACTCACCATCCTCATTATGTACCTGTCTGATTAGTTGTGTGATGCTCCGCATGCTCTCCCTCACTCAGTGGTCTGGAGGCTTGTGGTAGGACCTCATCTTGTAAAAAAATATTAGAATCAGAATGAAGTATCTTATACTACGTATACTGTACTTTTCACTGCTAAAAGACAACTGAACAATGTAATGCAGCCAGTTGACTTTTCATAGACTGTGGCTTCACTCAATGACTCTGGTAGACTTTTGTTCTGATTTGGTGCCATAAATAATATTTGTTTGTATATATATATCTATACATATATGGATATATACATTGTATAAAGAACAATCACAACATGTTAGAAAGCGCCTTACCAACATTTATTTCAATGCAGCTGGTAAAAGTATTTTACTCTTTCCCCAGGTTCTCAAATGCTCTGTGACTGGATTGTTTGTGCTTAGCCCATTGGGGATAGCTGCTACATATGCATTTACATAGCTTTGGTTCATGTAACGTAGCATGATTATACATCAATATAAGGCAATGTAGCGTGATGTGATGCAAACGTTACAAGCTGAAGCTGCACATTATTCGAGACACAAGTGGATATTATTTAACTATCCACAGGGTATTTCGTCATTATCTCCATAACTTCAAAAATTCTTGCAAAAAAGGAAGGGTTCTCCCACTCATTCACTCGCAGTGCACTCGATTAGACCGCCCGCGTGAGAATACAAACAATGTCATGTGACTGGGGGCAGAGGGCAACGCTGACGTTATGATGACAAAATAAATTCACACAGAACTGGATGACATTGCGATTTAATTTTATTTAACTTTACTAATGACGGGCTTATCGTATTGATGCAGCCACAAAAAAAAGTTAATTTAGGCTATTTCTTCAGAGGGGCAGATCAGCCAATCAGGGCAAACGGGCTGTTGCCCGGGCAACAATAGCCCGTACCTGTCCACGTCCCTGATGACGTCACATATTTTCCAACCCAGCCCTCAGCCCCCCCGCATGAAACAGCTTCCAGGTGAGGAGCGGTGCCTGGTTCCCTTCAGACATGACGCTTGCCATTCAGGCCATATAGTTGAATCTTTGTTCCATCAGACCAGAGAATTTTGTTTCTCATGGTCTGAGAGTCCTTCGGGTGCCTTTTGGCTGGCTCTCATGTGCTCTAGGAAGAGTCCTGGTGGTTCCAATCTTCTTCCATTTACGGATGATGGAGGCCACTGTGCTTATTGCTTCAATGTTGCAGATATTTTTCTTTACCCTTTGTGTTCTGACATGCACTGTTAACTGTGAGAACTTATATACACTGCGTTCCAAATTATTATGCAAATTGGAATAAAGTGCCATAAACATAAAATATTTAGTTTTTCAATCTAATTCATGGATGGTATTGTGTCTCTTTGGATCACTGAAATCAATCACAGAATTAGTTTGCCCGGTGAGCCCAATTAAAGGAAAACTACTTAAGAAGGATGTTCCACATTATTAAGCAGGCCACAGGTTTCAAGGAATATGGGAAAGAAAAATGATATCTCTGCTGCAGAAAAGCGTCGAATAGTACAATGCCTTAGACAAGGTATGAAACATTAGATATTTCATGAAAACTTAAGCATGATGAATGTATTTTGAAGAGATTTGTGGCTGATTCATTGGACTAAAAGAGCAAACAGGTATTTTAAGATGCTGGTGTCTCTGGAGTCCCACTAACCTCAAAGTGTAGGATCCTCCAGAGGCTTGCAGTTGTGCATAAACCTACTATTCGGCCAACCCTAACCAATGCTTACAAGCAGAAATAGTTGCAGTGGGCCCAGAAATACCTGAAGACTAATTTTCAAACAGTCTTGTTTACCGATGAGTGCTATGCAATTCTGGATGGTCCAGATGGATGGAGTAGTGGATGGTTCTTGGATGGCCTCCATGTCCCAATAAGGCTGCGACATCAGCAAGGAGGTGGCGGAGTCATGTTTTGTGCTGGAGTCATGGGGAAAGAACTGGTAGCAGAAGCGTCATGTACCTATTTTCTTTAAAGATGGCACAGTAGGCACAACACATGGAAACAGGTTCCCACAAATACTGATATTAAAAGGAAAATCCACTTGGCTAAAACATCTGAGGGGGCAGTTTCAATGGGCATGACCTCTCTGGCTGGAAGGCCTCTTTAGGGTCCCTAAAGGTGCTAAAATGAGTTTCTGACTGACTACTTTCTTCCATGGCACAAAAAAAAAGAATTGTGCCTTCCGTTGCAAAATCATCTTCATGCATGACAATACACCATCTCACGCTGCAAAGAATACCTGGGGCCCTATTTTAACTATCTAAGTGCATGGCGTGAAGCGCATGGTGCAAGTGTGCTTTAGGCGTGTCCAAATCCACTGTTGCTAGTTTGACAGCGGATAAAAGGGTCCATGCACTGGACGCATGGTCTAAAAGGGTTGTACTAAGTGTCTTCATTAATTTATGGGTGTGTTTTGGGCATAACATGCAATAAACCAATCAGAGATTAATCTCCCATTCCCTTTAAGAGCCAGAGGCGTTTGTACTTTTTGCGCATTGCTATTATGACGGCAGATTTGCACCGTAATATTTTCATTTGTAATCTTTTGCATGTTCGTATGCTGCTGCACTTCCCTGTGTGTGTGCAACAAGCATAGTGTGCACGCGCTGTGCCTATGCCATAGGTATATTTGACTAATTTACTGTTAAAATAACTATGACGTGCTGCACCATTGACTTTAGACCAGGTTTATGTTGGTCAATGGCGCGATCACTTTCTGATGCCTAGAGATAGCAATACACCCAGAATTATCCTGAACACACCTCCCTGTTAGACCAGCACTCCCATCGGCGCAAAAATGTGCGCAGGTGTATTTGCTATTTAAACAACTGACTGGAAATTGACAACTGCTTCGGTCTCAAACTAGCAAAGACAGTGTCACGTCGACCCCCAGGCAGGACCGGAGACAACGCTCGAACTCCCCAGAATATTGACTTTCATGTATTATGGCACTATTAGAGGAGGTGAGGGAGGGGAGCCCTTTACCTGTCTCTATGCTCCTGACACTATTGCACTCACAGGTGCCGGCAGTTCGGCCTGATTACCTGCTGGTTCTAACTACTTAAACCAAGAGTTTGTATCGCTAATTGTCTATTCTTTCGTTTGTATGCCTCGGTTATGCTGGGCTCTGTGTTTTACCAGAGTGACCTTTTTGTTACGGGAATGATTAAATTACCACTTGCATTCATCCTCCTGCGCCTGTCTCCTATATATCAGTATATTGTTGTGACAGACAGCTGCGTTTAGACTTTGCGCTGCGATGCGCTGGGTGCAAGATAGGGACCCTGGTGTCAATGGCTGCTATGGGCATAAAAGGAGAGAAACTCATGGTGTGGCCCCCATCCTCCCCTGACCTCAACCCTATTGAGAACCTTTGGAGCATCCTCAAGCAAAAGATCTATGAGGGTGGGAGGCAGTTCACATCAAAACAGCAGCTCTGGGAGGCTATTCTGACATCCTGCAAAGAAATTCAAGCAGAAACTCTCCAAGTTCAATGGATGCAAGAATTGCGAAGGTGATATCAAAGAAGGGGTCATATGTTAACATGTAACTTGCCCTGTTAAGATGTGTTTGATTGAATTAACTTTAGAAACTCAAAGACACAACCAAAATGGTAGTGTACATATATGGTGGACAGTCTCCTGGGGGAGAAAACGCTGAATCAGTCTAACTTGCAATACACTAGTCTTTGAGCAAATTTTTGACTAGTCTAGCACTACATACCAGTCTAAAATAGCTTTATGAAGCCGGGCCCTGCTCTGCTGTCCCCAACATTAGAATTGTTAGCCATAAAAAATAATGAGGGGAATCATTTTTCAGAGAATGGACAAACATTTACTATCATTAGATGGGGTTGGCTTTAGTTCCTGCTCTTCTCCCCTCAGACTCAAAAAGCACTACCTTTTAAAAACAAAAATGTAAATACTATAATACTATAAGATTGTATACCATTCACGTTACCTAAAATGTAATTGTCAGATTTTTAAGACCCCCCTCCACCCCGTCTGATAAATGGGTTATTCCAACTTTAGTCCACAGAAAATATAAAATGTCAGTTGTCTATTCAGTACTCAGCAATGCATGAAACACACACACTTGATTTTAGATGCAAATTACAGGTTAGCTGACTTATAATCCTGTTTAGCAAGCAACCTAGAATTTGTGCTAAATTACTATATATTATGTCATCGACAGCAGAATTTAGTTTCCTGTGTACAGAAAGAACTGCTCTGTACTGAGCAGAATTTATTTATATCATGCTAAAAATTAACAATGAACAGTGGACTTTTCTCATCTGATTTGGGTAGCTATCTTCATTACCTAGCTCTACTGTGCTGAATTGTAAGAGTTGATGCCCAAGCTGTACATAATTTTACAGCTTATAACCTACTCTTGATATTGGTGGTTTGTGATGAATGTGCAATTTAAACAGATAGGATAGCTAGCCAGCAGTCAATCCCTGGCTTCTCCAGAATCTGATTATTCTGTATGCTTCACACTTTGTTTAGTTGTCAATATAATATGTGCATTAACCATCCCTGGATTTGTCTAGACTGCTCTGCAGAAAGTGCTGCCAGCCAGTCAGAGAGGAAGGTAATGAAGAAGAGGGAGAATGACAGAGTAAAACCACTGTAGCTGTCAACAAATACAGCAATAATCAAGGATAAAGAGGTAAGGTAAATTAATAGGAAAGAGTGGTCAATTCGTATGTATCAAAAGTATGGAACCACTCTTTTGGCTCATTATCCAGTTCATGTAGTTATTTGAAACAGTGGTTTATTAACTTGTAATAAAATAATCTACCATGGTGGTGGTGCATGATGTAGGCTATGTAACTCTTTTTATTTTCAAAACCTACATTTTTACTAAACAAACAGATAGACAAAAATGCATGAGTTTCAATTACATTTCCTAAATTTCAAGTTCAAGTAAGGAATTAAATAAACAAATTAATCCCTAATTGATGGATTTCCCATGATGGGAAAACACATATGCACCATAAAACTAGACCTAAACTGATTCCTTGAAATATGAACTGTAAATCAGTAACTAGTTTAAAATTGCTGCTTTTCTATTTATGTTCTGTATAGATTTAGATGAAATAGTTTGGCATAGGTGATAAAAAAATTTGAGAGAGCACAATGTCAAAACAAAATCTGGAATTGTAAGACAAGAGTACTGCAGGCCCCTGTTTTGATCTTAATAATAATACAATAATAATAATAATATTAATATTTTTGGGATGGGGCCCAGACATACATTTTGTTATGGGGGCTAGGATTACCTCTAATGACCCTGAGTATAATTACTGACAATGCCATGTTTAATACTTTGCACAGTTTCAATTAGGAAAATCACATGCATTGTTAAAACAACAATACTTACAATTAGAAAATTAATAGAATAGTCCATATAGAGTAGTCAAATAAATAATTGGGCTTGTTACGTGAAAGTACTATCTCCTTTTTTTACTTGAGCACCTGCCCACAAAATGCCAAAATGGCCTTGGTTACATCACTGTTCTTAAGGTTCTTGAGCTTGTTATGCTATTGTCTAAAATGTGATAAGACAGAGCACACTGTCTGCGTACCAATCAATCCGTTCATGGCTAGTGTCAGTGAGTTGCCTCCCACTGGGGCAGACAAAATGTGTAGTTGTATTACTATGTTCTAGAAAACTAATGTGGCCAATGTTTTCTTCATTCAATAACTGTCTTAAATAGGATAGTAAGCTGACAGAATAAAAAACTTGCATCTGTTTGCACTCAGAACATGACTGAAGTTGCCAACAATATGACTTTTCAATTATTCTATTTAAAGACATACACCCCTAGTAAAACATTTCTTTAGGATTTTCTGTCATAATAGGATCCTATAGGACTAATACAGTATTAGATTAAAATGGTTTAAAAAAGCTATGTAATAGGAATCTTTTGGTCATTTTTGTATAGGATGTGCATAGGAAACAATCCAGTAAATATTTCTGCTTGAATTTTCTATATTGTAGATTTATATGGAGTTAAATCTACATGTTGTGTGTCACAAGTGTGTAGGTGTAAAGGAGGGAGACCGAACAGGAATGGCGGTTTGCAAAGTTGAATCAAACAATGATCGTGGTTTCCAGACTTGCATATGATAGGACTAGGAATAAATAACAAGAGCGATTGCACAACATTAGGAGAAAACTAATTACTGTGTTCTTATACGCAACACACAACACGTTAAGTAATCTGCCAAAGACAGAAGCTTAGACTCACATGTACAGGTCCTTCTCAAGAAATTAGCATATTGTGATAAAGTTAATTATTTTCCATAATGTAATGATAAAATTTAAACTTTCATATATTTTAGATTCATTGCACACCAATAGTTTTAATACTGATGATTTTGGCATACAGCTCATGAAAACCCAAAATTCCTATCTCAAAGAATTAGCATATCATGAAAAGGGTCTCTAAACGAGCTATTAACCTAATCATCTGAATCAACTAATTAACTCTCAACACCTGCAAAAGATTCCTGAGGCTTTTGAAAACTCCCAGCCTGTTTCATTACTCAAAACCGCAATCATGGGTAAGACTGCCGACCTGACTGCTGTCCAGAAGGCCATCATTGACACCCTCAAGCAAGAGGGTAAGACACAGAAATAAATTTCTGAACAAATAGGCTGTTCCCAGAGTGCTGTATCAAGGCACCTCTGTGAGAAGTCTGTGCGAAGGAAAAAGTGTGGCAAAAAACGTTGCACAATGACAAGAGGTGACCGGACCCTGAGGAAAATTGTGGAGAAGGACCGATTCCAGACCTTGGATGACCTGCGGAAGCAGTGGACTGAGTCTGAAGTACAAACACCACGCACAGGCGTGTGCAGGAATTGGGCTACAGGTGCTGCATTCCCCAGGTCAAGCCAATTTTGAACCAGAAACAGCAGCAGAAGTGCCTGACCTGGGCTACAGAGAAGCAGCACAACAAAACAACAACATATTTTGCATGTCATTCGGAAATCAAGGTGCCAGAGTCTGGAGGAAGACTGGGGAGAAGGAAATGCCAAAATGCCTGAAGTCCAGTGTCAAGTACCCACAGTCAGTGATAGTCTGGGGTGCCATGTCAGCTGCTGGTGTTGGTCCACTGTGTTTTATCAAGGGCAGGGTCAATGCAGCTAGCTATCAGGAGATTTTGGAG
>JACXGM010001423.1:0-12784 GCA_016801145.1 Umbra pygmaea
CCCAGTGTGGGCTGGATTGTTAATGTATACACTAGTGTTTAGTTCTATTAGTTTCCTCTCCTGTGTTTATATGTATGTTTTGTTCTTCTTTAGTGCATGGTGTCACAATGTCCCTAGTGTCTGTGTGCTTGTTCTGTGTTCACCTTGTAGTGGTTTCTCCCCTGTGTATTTTGTTTTGGTTAGGTTTCCCGCTCTTTGTTTCACATGATCCCATCACATGTTTTGGTGAGCCTATCAGTTCTGTTGTTTAGTCCACACCTGCACACCCTTTCCTCATTAGTTGGGTATTTAGTTCTGGATGTTTGTTAGTCGCGTGTGATTCATTGTTTCTGTTCAGGTATGTGGGTATTCTTGTTCTTCATTAGGCTTTGGTTTGTTCATATAGTTAGTGTTGTGTAGATCTTTTGTTGTTATGTCATGTTTTGGTGTATGCATAGAATTGGTTGGTTTCTCATGTTTGTTCCTGTGTTTGTTTCTGTTCAGTTCCTCCTGTTTCAAATAAATTTATGTTTATTGAAGACGCGCTTGCCTCCACTTCATTGGAACCTTGACAAAGACACAGTAGGGAGAAACCAAAACCTGGACTGGATAACATACTAAAACACAATATATAATATAATATCTAAAAAAATATTTAAAAAATATACTGAAAATTCAGGCTTAGAGTAAATATTAATGTTATTTACAAAGTGCAGCTTTAACTCATATATCACTGTTCCGTTATTTTGTAAATTTTAAGGTTTTTAGAATCCTGCCAATCTTCTTGTAATAATACTATACAGAAAACCACTTGAACTACTAAAACCTGCATATAACTCTTATGGAGGATTTTAAAATAGTTGCTTTTTGATGCACCAAGAAAATACGGACATACCCTTTTTAAACAGCTTTTAACCGCTAAATGTGTTTGCGAAACCAAATATGTAACCACAATATATAGTGCCTTGCGAAAGTATTCGGCCCCCTTGAACTTTTCGACCTTTTGCCTCATTTCAGGCTTCAAACATAAAGATATGAAACAGTAATTATTTGTGAAGAATCAACAACAAGTGGGACACAATCATGAAGTGGAACAAAATTTATTGGATATTTAAAACTTTTTTAACAAATAAAAAACTGAAAAATTTGGGCGTGCAAAATTTGCCCATTCCTCCTTGCAAAACAGCTTGAGCTCAGTGAGGTTGGATGGAGAGCGTTTGTGAACAGCAGTTTTCAGTTCTTTCCACAGATTCTCTTGGATTCAGGTCTGGACTTTGACTTGGCCATTTTAAAAAGTCGAAAATTTCAAGGGAAACGAAACTTATGATACTTTCGCAAGGCACTGTTTGTATCACTTTACAACTTGTCAGAGTTCTGTGATAAATGTCACGACTTGTGCTTTCTAAAGTTAAGAGGTGCGTGATCAGGGGGCAAAGTCTTGACTGTTGTGGCTGTGGCACCTGTCGCCAGGACACCTGTCACCTAGCTCAACCCAAACAACAAAGGTCTCACCTTGTCAATCTTATCGACCTTATGGGGTCTTGCCTGCCTCCCAATCTGCTGTGACTGAGACAGCATCCCTGATGCATTTTAATCACTCAATCCTGGAAACCTTATTTTAAAAACGCGACCATATTAGTTAACTGTGACTCTGCCTGCATACACATTTAGAACAGATGTGAGTCTTATTCATTGGACCTACTACGGCTTAATCACTGGACATCTTCAGTAAAGATTTGGTTCTAATCAAGATTTCAACAGCTGTATTTACCACTATTATTGTGTGTGTGTGAGTCTTTTATCAATAACATCATTTGTGTAGTTAAGGGTGGATTAGTTTTCTGGAATAATATATTTTCGAAATGTTTGGGTTCAAATACAATAGTAGATCAAACACAAAAAAACACGGTACAGCCAAAAGTATGTGGACGCCCCTACCAATGGTAGAGAGAGGATTAATTTCTGGGGCTGCTTTTTAGGGTTTGGGCTAGGCCATTTAGTTCCAGAGAAGGGCGCTTAATGCTTCAGGATATGAAGACATTGCAGAATATTTGTGCATCCGACTTTGTTGCAACTGTTTGGGGAAGGCCCTTTCCTGTTCCAGCATGACTGTGCCCCTGTACACAAAGTGGGGTCTATAAAGACATGGTTTGTCAAGTTTGGTGTGGAGGAATTTGAGTGGCGTGCACAGAGCGCTGACCTCGACCCCATTTAACCCCTTTGGGATGAATTTGAATGGAGATTGCAAGCCAGTCAGTGCCTAACCTGACAAAATACTATTCTGGCTGAATGGGCACTCATTCCCACAGATACACTCTAAAATCTTGTGGAAATGGTGTGATAGTCTGGTGTCCACATACTTTTGGCCATATAGTGTATCTGCATTCATATCTGCTTTGCCTACTTTTTGTGTTTTAGGCCAGTGGTCCTCAAATATCTTCTGTAGTTGCCCCGCAATTCCATGTATAAGATGCATCACTGAGCAAGCACACCTGAGTCAAAGTTTCTATTAATTTTCAAGCTCTTAAGTACATTGAGTTTAGGGCTAGAGAAAACTTGTCAGGTGGCTGTGGAGATTTGAAAAGTAACCATAGGTATTAATATATGTTTAAGTACTTTTAATAACTGAAATCCCAAATACACAGTGGCCTTAAAATTGTACATTAAATATATTTTGCCCATGCCAAAATTCCTTCTTGGAAAATTACACAACAAATTCAAAAGGCCATTTTGTTTGTAGAGTTATTAAAGTATATTTACTTGGACAAGTAAATGTCTAAATATATGAGATTTAAACAAATATTAAAACTAAAAAGATTCCTCCCTCCAGTGCTAACTTGAATATTGCTTAGTCTCTTCCATTCGAGAGTAGTCTGACAGGGCCAGGGCTGGATGGATACTCCACAGAGTATGGGAGAATGGGGGCAAGCCACTTGTGTGTCCCAGTGTTTGTGTCATGCTGCGCCATTAAGGCTGATGGCTCTTTTCACTCATGAGAACATGGCTCTTTGAGAGTGCTTTGGATACAGACGTTTCAGCAGGTCACCCATCCTGCCAGACTGGGGGATTGAATCCTACTGTATGTGTGGCTGACACATATTTCTAGCCTTACACTGGGTCAAACATATTTAGCCACATGCTAGTTTTGTAAAGTGAAATGGTGAAGAGGAATGTGTCAAGACAATTTGGACATTTGACTGCCGCCCAGACAGTAAAATGTCGGAAAAAAGGATCATTGTGTTCCTTGAATTAAAAAGAATGCAAAATGCTCCATATCTCTTGTTAAGTCAAGGGACATGATGAGGGGACACAAACTAAAATAGCACTACAACTATGCAAATGAAAAATTATTAACTAAAACACACAGAAGATGTAGTAGCCAGCCAATGACTTACTGCCTGCTTTTTCTGCAAACATTCCCTCTCACACACGTACACAAACACACCAGGCAATTACTTTTTCAGATGCGCTCTGTTTATCGAAATATGAAAGTGGGCTAAAGTGTAAACATTATTAATGCAGGTTTCGCTGAATCTGTTACTTATCTTGGTAACACTTGATATGGATATTCCACATGCTTCATGAACATTATACAGAAAATGAAGTCCATGGAGAAATAGGGCCTTATGAATAGCATTGCTTATTTAGGCAATAGAGTGCAGAATCAACATTGTAGTCAGGGTTATTACCTCCATAGCCGGAAATCTAGTAGTGCCAGGCCCCAAAATGTGGGGAGGCAGCAGGCAGTATCTTTTTGTAATCTTGCTCTAGCAAAATTGATGTTCATGTACACTAAGACAATTTCGCATTTCCTCCAACGCACTGATTCTGCTAACTCCCTGGTTGCACGAGTAGCGTGAAGAAAAGCATAATGACATGGCAGAAGATGTTCTAGAGAAGAATTTTTAATACCACAAATTCAATCACAACATTTCAGAGTAACCCATACTCAATTTCAGTTAACCAAGGAAGAAAGACAGATACAAGATAAGCTATACTATAGTTGAAGGTTTTTATGGACATTGCAGAAAACAAAAAAATAATAATAACTTGCAGAAAATGATTCCAAGGTATTTTAAGGTGACAGCAGCACCCCCCTACCCACACACACACACACACACACACACACACACACACACACACACACACACACACACACACACACACACACTCCTAAACTGACTGTGACCTTGTGCAGAAGACTTTGCATTTCACATATTGTTGATAGTCATTAGACACTTTATAAACTATCAAATAATGATTTGCCCATATATTGCTAACCTGTATCTTTAACCAACTGTCAGGAATAGGATTAACTGATTTAGTCAGCATTAAAGTTAATTCCTGTCAGCAACCTGGGATTAGTCCAGCTCAGGCTAATGAACGCTCATTGCACAAAGCGCTTAAATGTTCTTTTCACCACAACTTAACCCACTATCCAGACATTATCCAATGTCCAACATTTTATAACAGTTCCGGCCCAAGCCTTTTGGGGGCCCTAAGCAGAATTTGCCTAATCATAATTTGCGCCCCCCCCACCATCCTGAGTCATCTGTGACCTCAACTGGGGGCCCCCCGGTGGCCAGGGGGCCCCAAGCAGCCGCTTAGTTTGCTTATGCCTCGGGCCAGCCCGGTTTTAAAATAGAAATCACTATTAACAGTGCTCACAATGCAATGAACAAACGTGCTGTTGTGCAGATTAAACTCTGAAGTGTCATATGGTTATCAATCTTTACCTAACCAAGTGTTTACTCTGTTATGATGGAAGCATCGAGTTCAACACATGATCCCCACAGTCAAATGGCAGAACTCCTTCAAATACATTCTGCTCTTGAAAAGATCTCACCTTGTCAAAAGTGACCATACCCTGTCTCAGAAATGTCAACCCTTCAAATTGTTTGTATGTTTCAGAGGGTGTGGGAAAGGAAGAAATGGTTATTAGCATTGGGTTGAGCAGGCAGTGTGAAGTACACACCAACATAAACAATTTTTTTTATTACTTTGGGTAAATATGGAATGGTTTTAAATGTGGACACACCCTGTAAATTAAAAGCACAACAACTCTAAAGAAACCCCAAAAATTAAAAGAAAGCATCCAGAAAGCATAGTAACACATTCTAGGTGACAAGCATCTATTTTTAATTTTCTAGTGGTTTGGTATGTCCCCCCTAACATATGTCCCCCACCAACCGACTGCATCACTTCCTGTGGACAGCCCACTAGAACTCAACCAATCAGAAGGGTAAAATAATCTCGACCATTATTCACTCAACAAGCAATATTATCTTGTACACGATTAGTCACAGCTGTGACGTGTGCATGCTATGAATGGCTGTGCAAAGTACATATTAATAAATCCCAATTTTTTTCAAATTAACCCATGATTGTTTCCACTGCAATGCAGCTAGAGGTCATCTGATGTGTTTTCACCACGTCTTTAACTAAACCCGCCAGCTTGAGGCCTGAAATGTATATGCATTTATTTTCTACAGATATCGGTGCATCAGACTCCATTGGTTGGTGAGATCTACAGTACACCTTATTCTTGTTCTACAACTCCACTTTACTGTTTGTTCTTGCTAATTAATGACTGGGGCTAATTAAAACCAGAGCAGCTTTCAATACCTTGTGCTTTCTTTAGTGAAAATATGCAGTTTTACATTTATAAATTCAACTAATACAGCAGTTTCCCAAATTAGATTTGTAAATGGGGTCGCAAGAATTGGAGGAAGAATTATGTATGGAATTTATCCAAGAATTTATCAAGTATACTACCAGCTAATTTAGTATATTATTTTATTTTGTTATAATAATAATAACAACAACTTTATTCATATAGCACCTTTCATGCAGGGAATGCAAATCAATGTGCTTTACAGTACATCAATAAAGTCAAATAAACTTAATTACATTTGCATCAATAAAAGCCAAAGACATTTAAAAAATATTTTAAAACATAAAAAGAACATTTGCAAGCAAAGAATTAAAACAAAATATATTTTAGGAAATGTAAAGGAAACATTTTTAAGAAATTAGAATATAAAAAGCATTGCGTACCATGCTTACCTGAAGGCTAAAGTGAAAATATGTTTTTAACAGCTTTTGGAATATATTAATAAATGATGCTTCCTTGATTTTTTTGTTATTGTGTTCCACAGCTTTTGTGCATAATTAAAAAAGGCAGCATCTCCATTTTTTCAGACAGTGGGGTTTTGAACCCATAGCAGTTTAGGAGTAGAATATCAGAGGGCCTTCATGAATACAGGATTGTAGAGAGTCTGTGAAATAGGCTGGACCTGAGCCATTTAGAGTTTTATAAACAAGCATGAGGACCTTAAAATCAATCCTATGGGAAACTGGGAGCCAGTGTAATGACTTCAGAACTGGAGTAATATGTTCTCGCCTCTTTGGTTTTGTTAAGAGTTTCGCTGCTGAGTTCTGGATGAGTTGAATCTTCTCTAAAGACTTTTTTGGGAGGCCTGTAAGGAGGGCGTTGCAGTAATCCAATCTAGTTGTAACAAATGTGTGAATTAGTTTCTCTGCATCTTTCTGGGTTATGAATGGTCTAACTTTAGCAATATTTCTGAGGTGAAAGTAGGACATTTTTGTCACCTTGTTTAGATTGGAGGTAAAACATAGGTCAGAATCCATGATAACACCTGCTGCAGATTTTCTTTTGTGTTGGGGCAAACTAAGAGGATTTCTGTTTTATCCTAGTTTTTTTTTTTTAGGAAATTTGTACTCTATTATTAATGGCAATTAGACACCTAGAGAGTGAGCTTATTGCGTTTACGTAATCTGGCTCTACAGAAATGTATAGCTGTGTATCATCAGTATAGCTGTGGAAATCGACATCATGTTCTCTGATGACAGTGCCTATTTGAAGCATGTATAGTGAAAAAGTAGTGGAGCAAGACAACTTTGTTGCACAATACCACTATATCCAATATATGTTATGAAAGCCCTTTTTACAACAGCAGTCGTCACAGCAGCAGTGCTTTGACAGATACCCGGTCTAAAACCATCAAAAGCAAACAACAACAAGTGATGCACAGTGGGTAGGAAAAAACCTAGAGAAGGGCCAGACTCAAGGGGGTGGCCAGTCCTCATCTGGCTGTATTGGGTGGGGGATCATTAAGTTATCATTTTTTATCAGTGTTCAATGAGTGTCCAAATAAGGAGATAGGAAAGGGTGGGCTTTGACCACAGTCATTGTATAGCATCAACACACTTTGGTGTGACAAGGGTATGCAATCTGGAGATGTACAGCTGGATAACCAACAGCAGTGATGTGGGCACCAGCACAGTGAGGTGTGCACAGGACGGAGACAGAAAGGAGTCATCAGGCCACATGTATATCATGTTCTCATAGTATATCATGTTCTTAACCAAGACTGACAAAAAAATGTCTGCCTGTAATGTATGCTCAAAGCCATCTGAGGATAATTTCTGAGAGACCAACCCAGTTTACGAGACAATCTAGAAGAATTTCATGATCAATGGTGTCGAATGCCACACTCAGGTCTAGGAGGACTAGTCTAGGACTGAGCCTTTGTTTGCGTCCATGATGTCTGAAGTAATTTACTATTTTGGTCAGAGCGGTTCATGTGCTGTGATTTGGTCTAAAACCAGACTGAACTTTTCCAGAATGTTCTTATCATTTAGAAATATGTTGATATGATGAAAACTGCTTTCTCAAGCATCTAAGTTAGAAGTGGGATGTTTGATATTGCTCTAAATTTGCTTAGTACCTCAGAGTCTACTTGTAGTTTTTTAGTATTGTCTTTAAAACAACAATTTTAGTTTTGTATACATTTGGGAAGACCCCAGATTCAAAGTTTTTTGTTTATCACAGGGCATGAGATATTGTTAAAAAAGGTTTTTTTGTTTTCTGGATAAAAGAGACTTAGGTGATGGTAATGGCAATTGCAGTGTATATAATTTTTGAGGTCGCAAAGTCTGGGATTGGCATGGACGGATTAACCATATGGGCAACTGGGAAAATGCCCAGGGGCACTACAACTCTGAGAGGCACCAAGCAACCAATGTTGTCTTTTTAAGACGCCAAGCAAGCACGCGACTCATGTTAACTACTTGTCCCACTAACTTTCTCAGTGACTGATTGCCCGTGTCAATGCTGTATATCCATTCCACTTTTTTGTTCTTTATCAACTTTGCTTCCCCAGTGCTTTTACTCATGCACCACTGAATGTTTTTGATAGCCATCATAACTGTTTGTTAGCTATTTAGAATTTGGAAAGCTTTGTTAACTTTATGTTTCCTCGCAGTGCTGTCAATGACATCTAAATTGGTATAAAAAGAACTTATAATGTTATGTAGGTTTGGTGCAGTGGGCTAGGGTGGCGTGGGGGGCACTGGAGACACTGTTGCCCAGGGTACCATGGAGTCTTTATACTGGCCTGAGGATTGAACGATTCTACAATTACAACCCTGACAGTTCTGTCATCAACAGTTAATTCCTACAAAAAAACACAATGATGAGGTGGTTAACACATTGAAGTTTAAAATGTATTTATAGAAAATAGATCTATCCAGTCATCTCTGCATAAGCCAATGTTATGTCACTGCTAGGTTATGGCGATGTGCAATATACAGTATGTACTGTATCTTTCAGCATCATTACGACAACCTCTGGTTTCAGTCTGTCATGTAGCTTTGCATTTATTACTGGTACAGACATTTGCACACATCATAATCTTTCATACACTTTAGATGGCTGGGAGTCCTTAACTTCAAACAGGGTCAGACATTGGTTGATGTTTAATATAAGGCAGTCCTGGGCTTCCCACTCAACAAATAGTTATGAAAAACAGCAGTTATCAAATGTGCAAAACAGCTGGCTAGCTCAGAGATAATGCAGAGATGTTGTTTTTGTTAGTTGTGTAGGTCATGTAATCTAGCAGCTATTGAAATGATGCTCTACTAGCAAACCAAAGAGAAACCGGTATCCTTACCTGGTAATCAATTTGAAGTTTTTTGGAGGTAATTTCCTGATCATGTGATAAAGGAGCTTTACTCTCAAGAAAGAACACTGGAATTCTGTACTGTCCTATAGAACGTGAAACTACATTTGTAACACAAATCTAAGATTGATGTATTTGGTTAATCAGAGCGTATTGTTCTACCAGCCATATTACCAACTTCTAAACACATTCATAGATGTTCAACAGTGCTTTACCCCAACTTTTTATGTGTTAACAGAATTTATTTTTTTACAGGTGTAGAGAAGGCTACCAGGGTATACGCTGTGATCAGTTCCTGCCAAAGACGGATTCCATCTTATCTGATCCAAGTAAGAGCCTTCCCTTAAAAGTTCAAATCAGTCAAAATTATGCCCTTTTAATGAAAGAGCTGTTTGAAAAACCAAACTGTCCAGGAACTGCAGTATTTTGATTGGAACAGAATACTATGCCAACTGTTTAATGTCACAAGGATGATTTCATTAAAAAAGAACAATAACTACAGTTAGACTGAAAGTTTAAGGAGATGTCAGTTATTTGATTCCACCTTGTGCACGTTAGTTGATTTAGAGGAACAAGTGTTCCCATGATCTGAAATTAAGTAAGCTGTGTACATTTGCAGCTAAAAGGAAATTACTGGAATTGAACTTGCTTTGCCTGCCATAGTTTGTCTATGGGCTTGAGACACCATGTCTCACAGGAAAGGAGTGTGCAGCTTTTTCATTTGACAATAGAAAATGGTAGGCCTTCTTTTCACCAATACAGAGTCTGCATTTTAGGGGTTACATTTCTCAATGATGCTCTAAAAGTCAGCAACATCCAGATATTGAGTTATATGGACTATGAAGAAATATTTTAGGCCTCTTTTGTTTGACTTCGGGTTAGGTTTCAGTTGCCCTCGGCACCTCTTCAGTTTAAGGGGGTCGAGTTATATTTCAAATAGACCATTTGAGCAATGCTTGCCTAAAATAATGTATATTATTTATGGACATTTGGTAGGCTAGAATCTAACGAGCGGACACCATTTTTGATTGGTAAGTAGTGCTAGCATCACGTCCTCGCAGCTACCTTAATCCAAATGGGTCAACTTGGCTTATGTGAGTGATAACGACAAACAGACTGGGCGCACCAGTCGCCCGATGCAGGGTGAGAGGAAGCAGGATGGAGCAGCGAGTCGGGGAAGTCACTTCCTGCCAAGCCTGTGAGACTGTGCAAGAGCCTGCGGGGCAGTGGGACATGGAGAGAGTCCAGGTGGACTATTAAAGGAGCTTCTCTTAATTCTGTTAGACACCAATGGCCTGATGGGAACTTGTCTGAGAGAACGGGGAATCCAACAGAGAGGCCAAGTTCTGCCTGGGATAACAGAGCGGGAGGCTTGTAAGGAGGAGGCCTGGCAAAGACATGTTGTTTTCAAGAATCACATTTAGCTTCAACTTCTGTATGTAGGCAATATTGGTTATTAATGTGAATTGTTGATCAATCTGGATAAATTCCAATGTTTTCACTCAGAGCACCGCTCTATTAATGGACAAAGGAAAGGACGCCGACATCCCAGATGAAGTTAATAGGCTGACAGGCCGTATCCTGGTCCAGATGGACAAGCAGGGTGCCGTGTCTGAAGGGGATGAGAGCGCAGCTCTCTGTCAGTCAAGCCTGGTATTTCAATAGAGGCTTCCCTTGACACAAAGCATTCCTGGTGAGAGGGTGTTGATAGACCTTCGCTATTAAAAGGGCTTCTGCCAATGCAGTGTAAGAAGACATTACACATGAGTAAGGTAGTGAACCAGTGATGATTTAGCTACAATTCAATTATCCGTTCAGTAACTGAAACTCTACACATACTTTCATGGACAATTTCTTTTGACATTTAATAATTTACAGAACATTTCCCATTGTATATCTCATGCTCATCTTAAAATATGTATATGTGGGAAATACAAAACAAAGTAATATTACAGTTTTTTCCAATTGCTAACACACAAAATGCATAATTTGGCTCATTGTCTCAAAACTCAACACACAAGAATTCTTTACACAACACTTGAAGATTAACATTGAACTGCAATGTCAAAACTGCCATTCTGCAATCAAAACTTGACACTCTGACTTCAAAAGGCCCTCTTCGGATCGATAGGGAACACACATCCACATGAACAATAAACAGTCAAACAGACACAACACACTGGTCAACTTTACTCAAGACACTTCTGTCATTTGTAGTTTTTAAACCATTTTTATTCCTGCAACCAAGCCTCAGTGATACATTGTACAGGTAGTAAAACAACTCCCATTACAAGTCAGGGATCACTCCGTCGATTTGGGTCTTGCCACGTCACCTCGTCCACATCACAGGCGATGTTCTCCCTTGCCAGGCAACGGAAAAATATTGCCGGGAGTGGAGTATCCACCCGTGGATCGAGCCCACCTCGATGTCTCCGCATGCCTCCTCCATTGCTCGCAGGAGCGGCACGCGTGCATGTGGTAGGCGGTCATAGACCTTCCACCCATGCCGAAAATAATTATTCTATCAGGTTGAGGAATGGGGAATAAGGGGGCAGGTACAGCACCATGAAATGGTCGTGGTTGGCGAATTAGTCCCGGACCACAGCAGCCCGGTGGACATTATCCCAGATCACAACGAACATGGGCTGCCCTGGTTGGTCCTATGTGACCGCGGCATGTAGTGCATTCAGAAATGTCAGTATGTGTGCAGTGATGTAGGGACCCAAGGTGGCATGGTGATGGAGGACCTCCTGAACACTAATGGCTGCGCACAGGGTGATGTTGCCCCCGCACTCTCCGGCGACATTCTCGATGGCCCTTTGGCCGATGATGTTTCAGTCCCGATGTCTAGTTTTTGCCAGAGTCTCTTCCTCTATCTTCTCTCCCTCTTCCCGTCTCTTCCTCATCTTCTCATTCGCCTTGGTCCTTCAGCCTCCATATTCATGATTGTCTCACAACAGGTGCTCATACCTGAATTATATAATGCATGCAAACGTTACGGTTTCAACGCTTTGTTATGAACATTCACTTTTAGTGTTTTAGCAATTGGGAAAAACTGTAATATATTTCACTCAATGAAGTACTGTAGCTAATCATTTAGATTCGTTTGTCAGGTGCACTGAAAACACAGATGTAGTTGCATTAAAAGCGTAATGTCATATCTCCGGATACTTCACTCAGTTTTAAGATCACACATACAGATAATACAGAAATAAAAAGTTTTAAAAAATAAATTGAGGAAAATAGGTAATGGTGGAATTAAATGATTGTGTGTGGATGGATTCTGTAACACTGTTTAATAATGTGTGATGAGCAAGGTTCCAAATTAATTATCCATAATGTTTCTGCAAAGAAGGATGGTGAGTGTACCCCCCCCCCCCATATGGAGGTGGTGGTCGTGGGGGGGGTTGTATTCAGGGTCCAAAATTATCACCATTCACCAGCCAAATGCTGTTACAGTTTTTTCTGATTGCTAAAACACAAAAAGTGAATGCTCAGACCAAAGCGTCGAAACCGTAACGTTTGCATGCATTTGGTACACTCAGGCAACAAATGAATAAACACAATGTCGGCATGGCACTGTAAACAATTCTGTAACACACGGTGCAAAACACTACACACATCGTGCATGTGTTACACACTTTGGCCAATGATGAAACACTCTGCAGTCAGCACGTCCATTCAATAGTTAAAACACACATGACATTAGCAACACTCCCGCACACATCGTAAAACACATAACCCGTAACTGAACACCAATCAGTCACTATATAATTCAAGTATGAACACCTGTCGTGAGACAATCGTGAATATGGAGGCTA